>BMAU01020940.1:0-203597 GCA_019973935.1 Trichonephila clavipes
GCGGATAATTTAGGACTTACTGCAGAGATGCACCTGATTGGTCGGTTTAAATAATTCAAATAAAAGCAGCTAAGGAGCACTTTTGAAATTCCGATACAATGTTGTGAAAAAGTACAGAATTTGGAAGGAGGGGGTAGTCCAACTATCTTCTATTGTTTATTTCTTCCCTTTGGGCCTTCGGAAAAATACTAAAACTTTTTAAAAAACGATGCCATTTGTTTCTGTGTGTTTTCCAACTACTCTTGGTGAAGTCGACCCCTAATTTGGCATTTTTGCAAAAAAGTACGCCTACCAAATAAGAGCTCCTAAGGAATACAGTATGTCTGAAATGATTATTACAATCCCTCACACACAGCCCCATTTCAAAAAAAATAAATCTCCCTAGACTTGTATTTGAAGAATATTTTTGGTATCCATTTGCATCCTTGTCCTTAATTTTTAGACTTTTCAGTGAAATGGAGCGAATAGTTTATTGAACTAATAAACCTACAGACTGCGCTGCAAAATGAGTTTTACGAAAATAAAATTCTAAAGTTGGTGGCGAGCGGTTAAGAGGAACTGGATATGAATACATTCCTATTTTAAACTATTATACCTACAAAAGTAGGATTGGCGAGGGTCAAGGTATGTTGTAGAAATCGATCTTACTGTTCTTGAACTGTGAGACTTATAGACGTGAAATTGAGTAACTATGCTTCATTCAGGGGACAAAAGATTAGTTAAAAAAGAGTTTTAAGAAAATCGTTCTCCGAGAGGAGGTACGAGGATTAAGGGGCGTTATAAACAAAAATTCCCCTTTTTGGATTTTTTTTAGACCAACAGTCTTTTAAATTTGGCACACAGGTTCATTGACAGATGTAAAGTTGTTCTATATAAAGATGTTTGGCGAAATTCTAAATCTAAGGTTGGTTGAAGGGTAAAAAATATATTCCCGTGTTTGGTGTTTTACACCTAGAGACTTCTAATTTGGCAGACATATTTTTCGTGACTTAAATGTCCTGGAAGAGGGGTGGATGGATGAAGGACGTTGTAAAAACAATAATTCAATTGAAAAACCGTAATACCTACAAATGTGAAATTTGGTAGGCAATTTTCCTTCATTAAAAGAGATTATTTACGAAAAAGGAGTTTTGAGAAAACCAAACTCCCAGGGTCATTTAAGAAAGATAACTATTCCCTTTTTTATCTATTTGACCTACAGAAATGTAAATATGGCAGACGGTTTTTTTTTTTTTCGTGACTTATAGGTCCTCGATAAAAAGGGGTGGAGGAGTAAAGATGTTGTAGAAAGAAAATATTACCATTGTTCAACCGAAAGATCAACAAATGTTAAATTTGTTAGGCGTGTTTAAGTTATGTATCAGAGATTATTTACGATAAGAGTTTTGAGGCAATATTGATTCCAGAGGGGAGCGAAGCTGTCAGAGACTAAGAGATGCTACAATTAAATATTCTCGTTTTTTAAACTACTAGACCTACAGACAGGTTTTTTTCAAGAAGTTAAGTTCCACTATCAAAGGGTTTTTTGTGAAAATCGTGAATTCTAAATCTATTATCAAGGATTAAAGGAGAGTTGGAATAAATATGTTCTCCTGTGTGGGACATATCACTTAGATATTTAAAATTTGGCAGACAGGTTTTCTCCACGACGAGAAGTTCGTCAGAAATGAGAGGTAGATGGGGCAGAGGACGATTGAGAAATTAATATTAACATTCTTGAATCTTAAGACCTACATACGAGAAATTGGTAGGCATGTTTGATTAAATGAAGAGATATTGGTTGCGAAAGAGTTTCTAGAGAAAATCGATACCCGAGGGTGTTTGCGAGGGATTAATTAGTGATGCTTAAATATTCTCGTTTTTGAGTTTTTTCCGTTTGCGAGAGTCCCGTTTTATACCTACTGACTCTAAATTTTACAGACCGATTCTTTTTCAACAATAAAGCTCCGCTCCAAAAGTATGTTTGCGAAAATCGAATTCTGAAGTTGGTTGCGAGGGGTCACGGGAGTTGGAGATACAGATATTATATATATATCGTGTTTCGATTATTATACCTACAGAATTAAATTTTGGCAGACTGATTCTTTTCAAGTAGTTATGTTCCGATATAAAAGGGTTTTGTCGAAAAAAGAAATCTGAAGTTGGTCGTGAGGATTCAAGGGAAGTGAAAATACATACATTCCCTTGTTTTAACTGTTAAACCTGCATAGTTAAAGTTTGCTAGAAAGGGTTTTTTTTCTATGACCTAAAGAACCCCAACGAAAGTGGGGTTGGGTCAAGGGACATTGTAAAAATAATATTACCGTTGTTGGACCGTAAGACCGACAGATGTGAAATCGGGCAGGCCTATTTCAATCCTGGATCAGAGATTAGTTACGAAAAGAGTTTGAGGAAATCGATCCCCGGGGGAGGTTGCGAAGGGTCAGAGAATTCCCGTTTTTAAACTGTTAAAAATACAGACGTAAAATATGAATGAAATTTTCGATACAAAGTGGTTTTGCGTGAAAATCATATTGTATTCTACTTGAAAAAATGGAGTAAAATATATACATAAGCAATAAAAACACAACGCTAAAAACCGAAAATTAAATTTAGAAAGAAAGGAAACTTACCAAACACAAAATCAAAGTTTTTGATTTAAATACAGATTATGTCGCAATATATAAAAAAATTCAGAAATATAGAAGGATCACCGCAATACAGAACTGTACAAAAAAAAAAAAAATTAGATAACTCATCTATAACTTGCAAAGACTATATAAAAAAAGTAAATAAAAAAACTATATAAAAGTTTTCGTGGCGCTGTAATAAATTTATTTATACATAAGATTTCTTTAAATTAGCTACTGTTACACGCAAACTACGTGTTTAGGATCTGGCGCAAGTTGGCCATTTTGAAAAGAAGTTTTCTTTGATAACATTCGGTGAAATCTTTTGGCGTCGAAAATCAGGGTTTAAGCTAGGACTTTTATCAAATCCAACTTTAGCCTCAGTTCTGCATGATGGAGAATAAAAAGAACATAAATGGCCCTTTTCTTTAGGGCTAATGGGCGGAATAGCTCACTGATGGGCGTGATTTAATTTTTTTTTTTCGAGGTATATAAAAGCACCGATTGTGGTAACGGAACCGATTTCGGAGCAGTGGAGGAGAGATTTTTTCGTCGCATTTTCGCGCATGCGCATTATTATTATTATTTTTTTTTTTTGAATGAGAATAATTTTTTGTAATTTAGTTGTGTTGTGTTTGCCAGCATAATTAATCTCTTTCTACATAAGAAAATTTTTTCAATGGTGTGATACATTTAGCTATATAAAAGGTATAGTTAATAAAAAAAGAGTCACAAAGAGTTGAATTTAACTGTACAGGAGCGCAAAGAGCGAATATTGTGAAAATGACAACAAATGAAGGAAGTATGCGAACGTTTTTCAAATTGAGCAATGATTATGAACAGTTATATAATTTGTAAAATTAGGTTTATCATTAAGCGGACAAAGGGTACTCTCCCTAAATTTATTAAAGAATATTTATTAAAATATATATATATATATATATATATATATATATATATATATATATATATATATATATATATATATATATATATATATATATTGAGGAAAATAACTTTATTTAAAAACTATAATTTAAACTTTTAAACTTGAAAAATATTCGTTGATTTTATTTTTAAGAAATGGTGTCAATTGTATATAAAAGAATATACGTGAGTATTATAAAAAAAAAAGTGAGTCTTAACCCTTGCGCGCAGTGGCTAAAAGATCTAGCCACATAATTAAAAAATTTTCCAAGCGGGCGTGGATATTTAGTCAATTCACATGTGTTAATTGAAGCTAAAACGCGTAAAAATCAATACAGATTGCAGCACGATACCTTTTTTTCTGCATTTCATGACCTCTGCTGGGTTGTTAGAAACAGTTTTTCTCGGTGTAAATTTACAATTTTTTTTTTTTTTTTTTACTATAAATAAAATTTCTGATTTGTTAAAAAAATTTCGAGAAATCTTAAGCATACTTTCCCTCTCATCATATCTAACTAAGCAAATGTGCAATTAAAAAAGGGTTTCAGTTAGGTATTTGAAAGCTTTTACATGTGGATAGAGGCTCTATCCATTGCCCACTTTAGAACAGAAAAATAACCTTGAAATGCATCGCACTTCTTCCACTCTAGAGAGAGCTCTTAGAATTACGTGAAAATTTTAGGGTTGGGAATTATGAACATTGTTTACAATATGTTGTATGAAATTCTGGGGTTCGAAAATCTTTCATTATAGCTTTTCTCTTTGTATCACTGAGCCTTTAATAAAATGGTCCAACTCGCTTTGAAAAAGTTTAAAAGTAAATAGCTCATCGAATTTTGAAATACCTAATTTAAATCCTCAAAAAAAAAAAAAAGATTACTTTATTTCTAACTTTTTATTTTAAAATTAAATAAAATATAAAATGTGATTATATACCAGTTTCTGTGTATATTTTAGTAAGTATTCTATATTATACAACTATTCTATTATTATTTTATTATACTCGTACTTTCTATTTAATAGTTATTGACATAGCTATTAGCATAAATGCTAATTATTCATAAAAAAAGTTTATTGTAATATGATTCATTATTTCTGTCTTGAAAAGTAAAATTAAATGTTTCAAGTGAGCAGTGTCTATAACGTCTAGCAACACCCAAGATCAAAACCCTTGATCAGATTTTTTTCTTAGATAATAATGTTTATGGAGGATAAGAACATTACATTTATCAATTACTTTACCACGGAAAAGTATATTTTAATTTTGTACCCAGTGAAAGTGTTAATATGTCAAAAATTATTCTTGAAATCCTGGAAAAGATATACAAAAACTATTTGTTTCATGATAATTAGAAAATTGTGTAACATTATAAAAATTTCGTACTATATTTTCTTAAGAGTTATAGAAGTAGCAAAATATTTTAATAAATGGCGTGATATGAATTGAGAGAATTTAACAATTTTAGAAAATTATTTAAAAAATGGTGCGTGGAACGCCACGCACTTTGGCGACTTTGAAACATTCATTATTTGCTCGATTATTTCAAACTGACCGTGTACATGTGTTAATCGCCTAATTTGCATGAAAAGTATTCGTGGCGAATTGAGTCTTTCTGACACCAAATCAAAAGTAGGAAGATATGCTGAATTTCTGGGTATACAAAACTATTATATTTTTATAAATCTGGCATACTTTTCCTACTTAAACTTTGTTGACAATTGTAGTATTCTGTAACGTCTTCTAATTAATTTCTAATTAATTAAAAATATTTTCCTGCTAAGAAGCAGGCATTCTCAAATCATCTGTAACCCATAATCTATCACAAATCGAACACCCGTGACTGAAAGGATTATCAACGAAGAGCTTTTAAAATCTTTGTGCGCATTTTTATGGGTAAGTGAATATATAGCATCAGCGAGTCACATGCATCAGTTCCAACACGCACTAGACTTGCTGAGGGTTTCTAGTTGACGGCACGCTGTGATTCACGAAGTCCGTATTAATCTGTGCTGTCATTAGAAGGGTCTCAATATCATTCCCATCCCTTAAACTCGGCATTAGAGAGTATTTTGTAATGTTTCTTTCCGCTCTTGATATTCTCTCATGTACTCTGATCGAGATTTGGCAGTAGCACTTGATGCATTTGTACTATTTTTCTGGGTTTTTTTTTGTCACTTTTTCGACTGGACTTTTGCTAGTTTTTTTTTTTTTTTTTTTCTTTCACGAAGCTCTTTTCCACTTTGTGCGTTTTATTTAGGCATTCTGACTAGATTTAATAATAATTCAACGCAAATGAAAATTAAAGTAATAAATTAGTCTCCGAACACATCACCATGTAGCCAAAAATCTTAAGAAAATTTCCAAAAGGCAGGTTTTTGTTGCGATAGTTATTTTGTCTACACCGTAATGCTCACGCTGCAACTCATAGGACCATTGATAGTGTTCCCGGGTTCGGGGAAAGGACCCCTTAATCGTAAGGTGGGTAAGTTAACTACTCGGAAACGTGGGCAATTATCCAACTTTTTCACCGATATGACGGAAGTCACGTGGTATCACTCTCCCTTTTCCTCCTCTGGCTCTCTTCTTTACTATGACGACGATTCGGGGGGATGGGGGGAAACTACTTCCCATCACTTTCTCATTTTTACTCAAAAACTGGGCAATTTTCTCATTCACTCTTGAGCGCAGAGTTTCACTTCTAAAAGTAATTCAGAGTTGTATTCGTGGTTTTTATTCATATATATTTGACAATTTTATAGACTGTATTTCAGTGGGTAATTTTTCACTGAACTCCAAAGTTCATTCAAAGCTTTTATCTGTTCATCCTCAGTGTATTCAATAACAATGACCCAAAATCAAAATGTTTTATTCAACAAGCAAATAATGCCTCCTATTTCTTTTGAAAATGAATAGGAATCTCTCAAACACGTCATTCATCCGTGGCCCCCTGTTTTACAAATAAATTCTAACATCCTTCAAATCATATGTTTTCTTTCTACCCCCACAAAAAATATAACATGCAAAAGCATTATGGTCAATCATCCCCAAAGTATTTGACCTCAGGGGTGATCATGAAAAAAGAATATTTTATCTTAATATAAATTTAATAACTAGAAAGAGAAAAAATAATAATTTTTTATTGGTTCCTCCCACCCAAATATTTTGCAAGTGTTTGTTGTACTTCGTGAGAAAAAAAAAAAATGACACACACACCCGACATAGATCTTAATAGATATAAAAAATATTCTCTCTAGGGATACTCGAATTTTGTAAAACTTTTATCCTTCTAAAATAATTTTCAACCTATGTCTAGCTCTAAAAGTAGTATTTCAATAAAAAAATAAAGTGACAGTGTGACGGGCTTTACGTGAAATTCAACTAGTAATCCTCCAGGAGAATCTTTGCACTAGCAATCGTGTTATTTCACAGCCATCCCTCTCAAGAAGAAACCAAGAGATGCAAATGAGCTAGTGTATGTATAGTTAAAATTTAATAATCGTATATTAGAAGGAGAAGGAGCGGAGTCGCTGAAAGCTGTTTTAATACAGAAAGAATTAGAATTATAACGCCTTACTAAAGGCGGAACTCGTTCTTTAAAAAAAAGACGCCATAGGTTGGTGTTTTTCAACTACTTTTGGCGAAATTGCGCCCCAAATTGGCGTTTTACGAAAAGAGTGCTATATATTTCGCCTATTAAATAATTGCTTCTTGGAATGCACTAGGTCTGAATTAATAATTACCAAACCGCAGCCTCATTACAACAAAAAATCTCCCCTCTCTGACCCGCTTTTAACCTTACTGGCACCCAAAGCACTTTAAGTAGTTACCCCTCCTCCCACAAAAATAAATTCCAAAGTACCTTCCCTCCTTCAGTTTTTACCTAGCCAATTTAGGTTCGAAAGGGGATTTTCCTTTCACAATTACTCTTTTAGTGGCTCAAAGTTCAGTCTTCTCATTATTCACTATTTCAACTCCAAAGAGCGGACAGGATTACTTGTTATGTAGATTAGATTCAGTATTTAAGTCAAACGAAATAGTAAAGTTAGAGCAGTAGGAGATAGATATTGAAGCATAGAGTTATAGTGATTTTGAATTGAAATATTGTAGTTGAAGATAAATTAATCTCATGAAGAATTGAGATTCCGAGTGGTAAATATAAAATTGTATTTAAAGTCTCATTAAAGTTTTAAGAGTGAGATTAAAGTTAAATGTTCATTAAGAACATTATTGAATATAATTCTGGGATCTCTTATCGTGGTAATTTCTGCGTGATCGTTATTTAATGAATTAATTAATTAGATTATTAATTAATTGAGTTAATTTAAAGAATAATAATTAAAACCTCATAGTATTCACATTGTTGTTTTGTTAATAAGTCTTTGATTCTATTTGAGAAAGATAATCAAATAAAGAAAGTTAATTATAATAATGGCTACTGGTTCTTTTATATCTCATAATTATTCTAGTTCTCAAAGTGAGGTCCCCAGGGACCATTACAATGGCGCCCAACGTATAAATCCCGAGAATAGAGTCGGATCCAGTTTTAGAATCATTCCGGAACAATATTTTTCGGGGATTGAGAACATAGATGATTTTTTGGAGAATATTGATCATAATCTCGCGTATTATGAGATACCTGCACAACTGGCATGTGCTTACTTGAAAGGTCATCTCAAAGGACGGGCACTCGACTGGTTCGAAGTTCTAGGTTATAGAGTCATTGAAGATAAGACAACAGACTACGCGCACTTAAAACAGGCATTGTCAGAACAATTTCCCGTGGTCAGAAACAGGTCAGAACTAGAAACGCGATTTTATTCCTCATCACAAAGACGAGATCAACAACCTTCGGACTTTATTTATGAATTGTTGAAAATTCATAAAATACTTAAACTAGAAATGTCGGAGGAAAAATTAATAGATCACGTCGTCAGTCGATTAGAACCTCAAATTTTGGATTATGTCGAAGTTAGACATCCACGAAATACTGCCAATCTCCTACAAATCGTTGATAAATACGAAGAACGTTTTATGCATAGACAAATCAGAGGTTCGAGTGAGGGATTTAGAAGTTCAGGCCCTCATGAAAACAATCGTTTTAATACCCGGCATAGACAGGAAAATTGGAGGGAAAACAGAAATAATGAGAGATACGCCAATAATAGCCGACCACAAAGGGAATTTAATCGATTCGAAAACCAAGGTTTCGCAAATCGCAGATTCGAAGGTAGACGCCAAGGTGGACAATCGGATCAACCATTCCACAGTCAAGGCGGTCGACAAAGCGGGTCGAGAAATAGTTCATTTCGAGGTCAAAATGAACGAAGTAGAAATTTAAACTTTTAAGCGATCGATGTGAATATGGGGGTAATCGATCGCGAGGTACGGAAAATCCTCCAGTTTGGGATCATCGGCCTATCAAAGTATCCTCTATAAGAATGACCCCAGTCGAATTACCGTATGTCCCTATTCTATTAAATGAAACCTTTATTACCGCACTATGGGACACGGGAGCAGAGAAATCTTTTATTTCGGAGGAGGTATACCGCAATTATTTTTCATACCGACCTCGTCAAAAGACGAAAGACAGAGTCGTGACAGCACAAGGAGCCCCGTGCAGTCATTTGGGTAGAGTCGAATTACAAATTAGAATCAGGGAATTTCAGAAACCCTGGGAATTCCATATACTTGATAACATGCAGTATCAGTGCATTCTGGGGATTGATTTTATGAAGGCGTCGCGATTAACATTAGATTTTGATCAGAAATCCTTAATCATTCCCGATCATCTGATCAAACAAACGCCTAAAGAGGAGAAACTCGTTGATATTGATCTCACAGAATCGAAACTTAATGACGAGCAACAGAGGCAATTAAAAGCCTTATTTAATAATTTTAAAGGGTTATTTTCCGATCAACCGGGATTAACGCATGTTGTATATCATGAGATAGATACTGGAGATAAAGGACCGGTAGTGTCGAGACCATACAAGTACGACAGGGTCAAACAAGGCATTATTGATTATCACATAGATAAGATGTTACGGGATGGTACAATTTGTCCTATTAATTCGCCCTATGCATCTCCAGTCGTATTAACTCGAAAGAACAATGACCTTCCTCCAGATTCTCCCGAGGCGTATCGTTTCGCGATCGATTATCGGAAACTAAATGCAATTACCAAATATCCTCGATATCCATTACCGGTTATTGATGACTTACTCACCAATATCCCTCACACCAACGTTATGTCCACTCTAGATCTCAGAAGTGGCTATTTTCAGTTGGCGATTAGTCCAAAGGACATAAAAAAAACAGCGTTTATCACTCGCAATGGCACTTTTGCATTCCTACGCATGCCTTTTGGTCTTTCTGGGGCGGCACCTAATTTCCAAAGGGCTATCGATATAATCCTCCAACCTGTTATTGGGCGTTTCGTGTCCGTTTATATGGATGATGTTATTATTACATCACCATCGTTTAAAGACCATCTAGATCATTTAACTCAGGTTTTTACCTTATTACGAGACGCAGGGCTAACGTTAAATAAAGAAAAATGTCACTTCGCTCGTGACAAACTCAAATATTTAGGCCTGATTATTAGTAAAGAAGGAATCGAAACTGACAATAAGAAAATTCGGGCAATTACGGAAATGAAACCTCCCAAAAATAATAGAGAAGTGTCAAAATTTTTAGGGATGACGGGTTGGTACCAAAAATTTATTCCGCGATACGCAGATATATGCGAACCATTGTACCAATTAAAGAAAAAGGGGGCGAAGTTTAACTGGTCGGGAGAAGCACAGGATTCTTTTGATCAGATCAAACGCACACTAACGGAGGCACCGATTTTGCAATTACCAAATTTTTCTGAACAGTTCAATTTATTCACTGATGCAAGTGGGGTCGGAATTGGTGCTGTGCTTCAGCAAAATCAAAAACCTATTGCTTTCGCGTCTCGAACCCTTAATAAAGCAGAACGTAATTATACGGTTACCGAAAGAGAATGTTTGGCGGTAATTTGGGCTCTAAATAAGTTTAAAACTTATTTTGGACCCCTACCTGTGAAAGTGATTACAGATCACGCAGCGTTAACGAAGTTAACCAATGGTAAGAATTTATCAAGTAGGATGATCCGATGGGCATTGAAATTGTCAGAGTTTAACATAGAATGGGAACACAGACCTGGTGTTCAAAACGTGGTCGCAGACCTTTTATCAAGAAATCCAGTAGACAGTGTCGAGGGATCGCAAATTTCGTGCGCAGCTCTTAGAGCCCTCGCAATAAATTCCCGTGAACAATTCATTAAGGAACAGAGGGAAGATCCTGAATTAGGACATATTTATCGATACTTAGAAAACCCTGATGACGGTTCTGTTAATGCGACGGTATGCGAGAGTTGGTCCCAGGACTTCAAGTTAATAAATGGTCTCCTCTTTTACGCGAAGTATTTTTCTAATCTGGGAGAACTAAGAGTTTATATTCCTGGTTCTCTTCGAAAAGATATAATGAAAGAATTTCATGATCTGCCATTGGCAGGACATCTCGGAAAGAGGAAGACATATCTTAAACTTCGTGACACGTGCTATTTTCCATTTATGAGAAAATATATATTTGAATATGTTTCAACCTGTGACCGGTGTCAAAAGTTTAATTATAAAAACGCGCTACCAGCTGGTCGTTTAATGCCTATAGTTTCGAAATATCCAAATGAAATTGTAACGCTAGACTTAGTAGGCCCCTACCCCGCATCCCGACCCGAGAGATATAAATTCATATTAGTTATAACTGACCACTTCACTAAGTGGTGTGAGCTGATTCCTCTTCGTAAAGCTTCAGCCCAGACAATAGCTAATGCCTTTTTAATACCTATATAGCGCGTTACGGAGCTCCGATTTCTTTGATAAGTGATAACGGCCCCCAATTTATTTCTGACGTGTTTGAACATCTCAGTCACAGGTTGGACATCAAACATATGAAAACGGTAACGTACAGACCACAGTCTAATCTCACGGAGAGAGTGAATAGAAATTTAGTTCAAATGATAGCTTCTTTTGTTGAAGAAAATCATGAAAACTGGGACCAATTTCTACACGAGTTCGCTTTCGCATTGCGCACGGCAGTAAATGAGACGACAAATAAAACTCCGGCTGAGTTGTTTTTAGGAAGGAAAATCATAACTCCGTTTAGCAAGCTCATAAATGTTAAGGAGGATGCGAAATATGTTGGTAATAACATCGAAAGATTATTCGATGAGGCAAGACGAAATATGCAAAAACAGCATAAATCTTGGGAAAAACATTACAATCTCAGAAGGAGGGATGTTCACATCAAAGTGAACGATTTGGTTTTACTTCAAACACATTTCTTAAGTGCTGCGGGTAAGAAACAGGTGGGAAAATTTATGCCTAAGTTTGAAGGTCCCTATAAGGTTTTAGAAATAAAAGGAAATAATTTAGTTATTTGGAAAAACGGAAGAAATATAACTGTTAATATTGATCAGGTTCGAGTGTACCGACCTCGTCAGTCAGACACAATTAGTTCGGATAGTCCGATAGAAACTCTATATGACGAACAAGAAGTTAGTCATGGGTCAAATAGATCACATCAAGGACAGTTTAAAGAGCATAGGAAAACCTCTAGTCAGGAAAGTGAGGGGTGTAGATCACGGCAGAGTAACACCACACGGGAGATCCCCAGAAATAAACGTAAAATTAATAGTACTGCGTCGAAGGACCCAGCTATAAAAAGATCCAAGATATGTAAGAAAAGATCCCGACAAGGATCTGATCATCAGGACCGGAAAAGACACGCTCCTGAGCAAAGGCAGGGAGTCAAGAGGTCGATCCCTTCCTCGATCTCGTCCAGAACTTACAAAAAAAAAAAAACCTAATACCTCTTCACCAGGAGTACAGTCCATTGCAGGTCCATCAAAGTTGCCTGATCGCAGGAATGCTACGACTACAAGTGGATCCCGAATGGAAGTTAGTGGACGTGATAACCAGACCCGTCAGACCAGAGCGACAACGAGAAGACACAACGAACAAGCGGAGAAAACAGTCCGGTCGAATCAAACCAATACAAGAAGACCTTGCCCATACTATCTACGGAGCCGTATACAAGAAAAAGACAGAATCCATGAGGACCTCAACAACATCGAAATCAACGGCATACCTGGCAGCATATTCCGCAGAAGAAGCCTCAGTATGGAAGCGATGAATGGAGATCCAGTGCATAGGATTTAACAGACAAAATCCAGGTTGTATTGTTTCATTATCTTCGCGGTACGAACAAATGAAGAATTTTTGCAATTAAAGCAAGTCACGGGCGGACTCTAAAATTAAGAAGACTGACAAAAGTGGACACTGCATTGTGTGTGTTTTTTTTCTATAACAGAAAAAAACGACTTTTGTGTTACTTTTTGTATTTTGGAGAAAACATCTGTAAATTTTGCATTTGTTTACTTCGATGTATGACTTCGCTAAGATGCGACAATTCATTTGGTTGTTTGTGTTATTTGTTTATTACAAAATGATTATTATTATATGCTATGTATGTTTCTATGTATGTTTTGTTTCACATCTGGTGCCTTATTGCGCGGCGAAGTTAGATAGGATTAACCATTAACACTAACTAGCGCATCAAGTTTTTCGAATGAGAAGGCAAAGGAACCAGATATTTATTGTATGACATTCATGTAACAAATGTATAACTTCATGTCTATTTTACCTACTTCTCAAATGGATATCAATCTTTCAGGGTAGCTGACCCTGAAGTCTTCGATGTTCCAGTGCCACAGAAGATTGTATTGTATTTTTTGTATAATATATAAGTCATACTCTATGGGGCTGGTTTTTGCCACCACTAGGGTGGTTTTTCCCACGCCCCCTTGCCGAATGGATAGAGTGCAGGGATTAATTTAAACTTGTAAAATATTATGAGGTTTGTCAATTAATTCTAAATCGTAATTTTATCCTTTTTCATTACGGAAGATGTTTCAATAATATACAGTTAGAAATTAATATCGTCGGTACTGTAAGACAAAGATAGGATTTACGTAATTTATTTTCAGGACATTTGAGTCCTTCGAATAAATCCCGTTTTCTTTTTGGAGGGGTTGTGACGAATCTATACGGAACTTTATCACTAACCTTCTGAACCGACCTTTTAGGGAAATTTAATTCCCTACCTATTTCCAATCAACTCCAAAGAGCGGACAGGATTACTTGTTATGTAGATTAGATTCAGTATTTAAGTCAAACGAAATAGTAAAGTTAGAGCAGTAGGAGATAGATATTGAAACATAGAGTTATAGTGATTTTGAATTGAAATATTGTAGTTGAAGATAAATTAATCTTCATGAAGAATTGAGATTCCGAGTGGTAAATATAAAATTGTATTTAAAGTCTCATTAAAGTTTTAAGAGTGAGATTAAAGTTAAATGTTCATTAAGAACATTATTGAATATAATTCTGGGATCTCTTATCGTGGTAATTTCTGCGTGATCGTTATTTAATGAATTAATTAATTGATTATTAATTAATTGAGTTAATTTAAAGAATAATAATTAAAACCTCATAGTATTCACATTGTTGTTGTTAATAAGTCTTTGATTCTATTTGAGAAAGATAATCAAATAAAGAAAGTTAATTATAATAATGGCTACTGGTTCTTTTATATCTCATAATTATTCTAGTTCTCAAAGTGAGGTCCCCAGGGACCATTACGAAAATCGTTTTGCAATTTGTTTACATTACTGTATAAAAATGTGGTTTCGAATTGTTCACACTCCTTTTTTTTTTTCTCTTATCATTTTACTATCTTCAAATTTTAGACAGCTATTTTCCGTGTTGAGTCACTCTCATCGTTCTTAAACAACAAAGCTTTTTTCTGAGCTTCGAGCCAAGCAAAATCGCAAAAGACATCACTGTAATTAATAATCATTGAAAATCATTTTGATTGCGTTGCAGCATCAAACTGTTCAGCATTTTTTTTTTCCGTAGTAGTTCGTATTTCAGTCTTTTCTCTGTAAACACAGAAATGCTATTCTCATGATTCAATAAGCTGTGGTAGGTCAAAGTAGTTTCAATATTTTCTTTTATCGCCCTCCAATTTTTTGCGTCACTAAATCTCTTGAGCTCTAGGCATGTGCTTAGAGCGTCTAAGTGGAAAAGGAGGGGCTTCGGGTGCTAATATTGCCGCGCGCATAATTTGCTACAGGTCCCGATAGCCGAGTTGGCAGAGCGTTGGACTGAACTTCCTCAGGTCTCGGGTTCGAATCCCGGCCCCGGCAGATTTATCCAAAGACTGGAATTTTGTTCTCGTTTTTAATGTATTGTTTCTCTAGGTTCTAGATGAATCCAGATCATTCTTTATAGTCCATACTGGGTATTTCTCGAATATTCCGAAGTGTATAAAAGCAGAGTTCATCGCCAGTTGGGCATGTTCTCAGTCCAGTGTTGTATCGAGCTCCCAGCGTTAGAATAAATCTAATTGTTTGTTTAATTGAACTGTGTACTTCTTTCGAACTCGTGACAAGTTTGGTGGAGGCGCGGGGTACAATTACGTCAAACGTGGATAATAGCGACAACCTTCGCAGGAGCCTCCGGTTAAGAGGGATTATCCCCGAATTCGGACTGTTAAAAGAAAATAGTAGGAAGAGGACAAAAATGCCGACCGAGCAAGAAGCCAAGCCCGCTGTAGTAACACCTTCGTTACAGCAATGGAGGAGCCCATCGACCTTCCGAGGAGCGCCTGGGGAAGACCCTCTCAAATGGCTTACAAAAAGAGTACGATCGAGTAGCCAACTTTAACAAGTGGGATGACATGATGTGTCTGGCTAACGTTTATTTCTTTCTTGACGGTACTGCGAGACAGTGGTATGTCAACAACGAAGACGCCTTAGATTCCTGGGAAGCGTTTAAAAATGGACTAAGTGGACTTTTCGGTGACCGTCAAAAATATACCAGAAGGGCAGAAGAACAACTAAAATGCCGAGCCCAGCGTTCAGGCGAGAGTACACAGTCCTACATACAAGGTGTATTAGGACTTTGCCAAGAGGTAAATCCTCTGATGAAAGAAGACGAAAAAGTGTCACACCTAATGAAAGGTGTTGCTGAGGATATTTATCAGGCCCTGTTGACGAGAGAAATCAATGACACAGCAAGTTTTATCAAATGGTGCAACTATATCGAAGATATGAAGCAGAAGAGAGTTGGTCGACCGAGATTTGAAAGGCTTCCAAACGTCGTATCGGTTGCATCCCTGACGGATGAGACTGATTTGGTCTCTCTTATTCGCACAATCGTACTAGAAGAAGTCCATCGACTAGTTAACCAGACGCAAGAATCTTTGGACTCCGATCCCCAATCCTTAGAAGAGATCGTTCAAGACGAAGTTGAAAGGGTTTTGGCCCCAGTGTCAACAAAACCTACAGAAACTAGACCACGACCGACATACGCCACTGTAACCAGAAAATACAGAGCTCCTGTTCAGAAATTCCCACCTGAACCAAGAAAAACAGATGTGTGGAGAACGGCTGACAACAGACCTGTTTGTTTCCACTGCGGACGTCCTGGACATGTAATGCGCTACTGCCGAGAGAAAGGCTGTCTTTGACAACTCTCGAAACCGCCGACGGAACTTCGACGACGTTGGCACTGAAGAAGAAATACGCCGACCAAACTCTTCTCGCCGTTTTACGCCAAGTCCCACGAGAGGCCGATCCCCAATACTACGTCGTTACAGATCCCCGTCACCATATCGCCGATCCAGTCAGTCGCCAGGCCGTAGGAGCGAGGAAAACTAAGGAGAGCGACCTTCCAAGGAGGTGAGGCCGCGTGTACTGGAAATCCTCCGTCGACCGCCAAGATGACTGGTAACCAACTAGACGTAATAATAGATAAGAAGCCGATACGTGCTCTAGTAGATACTGGGGCATCGTTTTCTGTCATATCCGATAATTATCGCCGATTTTTAAAGAAAGTTCTGTTTGCTGATGCCAAGAGCGTTATGCTGAAAGTTGCGGATGGAAATTTTGTTCAGCCGATAGGGAAATGTGTTTACGTGTCCGTATAAACAATCGAGAACTGCCTTTTGAATTTATTGTTTTATCCCATTGTAGCCATGACGTCATCCTAGGATGGGACTTTTTAGAGGCGTCTCAAGCCGTTATAGACTGTGGACAAAATGAACTTGTTCTAGAAGACATCTGTCGAGACTCCACAGCGCCTGACGCCTGGAATTTGTATGCCACCAGAGACTATACACTTAAGCCGCATTCTTTAACTAGAATAACAGTATCAGGATATCAAACCCGAGGAGACATAAATGTAGTTCTAGACGGCAGCAAACATTTGCTCTTCGAGAAAAAATATTGCTACACCGTCCATGGTATCCACATATCGTAACGGAAAAAGTGATGTCTGGGTTACCAACCTGCAGTTCGAAACCAAATCATCCCTAGAGGAATGTGCATAGGCCAAGCTGAACCACTAAATGAAGGGCATCTATGTGTTATTTCCGACACATTGGGTTGCTTGGATGACCAGCAAGAAATTTCGAGTCACAGATGAATTGTTCGTTAATGATGTCACCCGAGTTAAGTGACGAACAGAGAAACAAGCTATCCGAACTACTCCGGAAATTTTCTGGGCTTTTCACGAAGACCGACAAGTCGACAGCCGCGAAGACGAATGTGAAACACAGGATTTTTACTGGTGATCATGCTCCAATCAACCAACGAGCCTACAGAGTCTCGCCAACTGAAAGACGCATCATTCATGAAGAGGTTCAGAAAATGTTTGATGAAGGTATCGTCAACCCTCTGAAAGTCCTTGGTCATCACCCGTTGTGCTCGTAAGAAAAAAGACGGTAGTTGGCGTTTTTGCGTCGATTATCGCAAGCTGAATAGCGTCACGAAAAAAGACGTTTATCCTCTGCCTCGTATTGACGATACGCTCGACTGTCTGAAAGGTGCCAAGTTCTTTTCTTCCATGGATCTCCGATCTGGTTATTGGCAAATAGAAATAGACGAAGCGGATCGTGAAAAAGACGGCATTTATTACCCCCGAAGGCTTATACGAGTTTAAAGTCATGCCGTTTGGTCTCTGTAATGCACCTGCGACCTTCGAGAGAATGATGGACAATTTGCTACGCCATTTAAATGGACTATGTGTCTTTGTTACCTAGATGACATAATAGTGTTCTCAGAAACTTTTGAAGACCATCTTATACGATTAAGACTTGTTCTAAAATGTCTTCAGGAAGCTGGTCTTAAATTAAATTCAAAGAAGTGTCTTTTTCTGCCCAAGAAGTAAAGATTCTAGGCCATCTTGTATCTAGTAATGGCGTTCGTCCCGATCCCGACAAAAAAAAAAAGCCGTAAGAAATTTTTCCCACTCCAAGAATATACATGACATACGAAGTTTTCTTGGCCTTTGTTCATACTTTAGAAGATTTATTAAAGGTTTCTGTCATCTCGCCGAACCTTTGCAGTCGTTGCTGAAAAGTGGCGTGGAGTTTCATTGGGGTCCTGAAGAGGTGGAAGCATTTAACAGTCTTAAGAAAGCACTTACTTCGGATCCAGTATTGGGGATGTACGAAGAAAGAGCTTCTACAGAAATCCATACTGATGCAAGCGGGTACGGTATCGGAGCTGTCCTAGTACAAATTCAGAATAATGTCGAGAAAGTTATAGCATACACTTCTAGAACTCTGACAAAAGCCGAAAAGAATTATTCCACCACAGAAAGGGAATGTCTTGCCATCGTATGGGCTACCAACAAATTCCGGCCGTACATATTCGGAAAACACTTTACTGTTGTAACTGACCATCATTCCTTGTGCTGGCTCATGAATTTAAAGGATCCTTCAGGAAGGCTTGCCAGATGGGCCCTCCGACTTCAAAGAGCATGATTTTGACGTAAAATAGAAAACCGGTAAGAAGCATAGTGACGCCGACGCTCTTTCGAGAAATCCAGTGGAAGAGGAAACGGAAACACCAGACAAATTTTTAGCAGTCACGACGAGTATGAACCTTGCGATGGAACAGAAAAAGATCAAGACCTTGCGAAATTAAAACTTTTGAGCAACTCATCCAAAAAACGAAGAATTCAGATTCATCGACGGTATCCTTTGCAGGAAGAATTTTGATCCAGATGGAAAGTTGTGGTTACCAGTCATTCCTAAACATCTACGAGCAGACATACTAAGGCACTTTCATGACGCCCCCACCGCAGGACACCTTGGTTTCGCGAAAACTTATGACAGGATTCGCAAAGATTTTATTGGCCGGGAATGTACCGAAATGTCGTTCGGTATGTGATGCATTGTCGGGAGTGCCAAAGGAGAAAATCCGTTCCTCAACGACCACCTGGACGTTTAGTTCCCATCCCTCCAGCTATAGCTCCTTTCCATCGCATTGGAATTGATCTCCTTGGGAGATTTCCAAAGTCTGCTCATGGAAACAAATGGATAATAGTCTGCACGGATTACTCAACGCGATATGCAATAACAAAAGCCTTGCCGACAGCCGAAGTCGACGAAATAGCGAAGTTCTTACTTGAAGAAATTGTCCTCAGGCATGGAACTCCTCGAGTAATTATCACAGATCGTGGAGCCGTCTTTCGATCCAGACTTGTTTCCTCTCTCGTCGACTTGTGTAACATTGATCATCGTTTCACAACGGCGTATCATCCCCAAACAAATGGACTGACGGAGCGCTTCAATAAGACCTTGGCCGACATGTTGTCAATGTATGTGGATGTAGAGCAGAAAAATTGGGATGAAATTCTACCATTTGTAACCTTCGCTTATAATACCGCTAAACAAGAGACCACAGGTTTTACGCCGTTCTATTTACTTCATGGTCGTGAAGCGGAAACGACTCTAGATACAATGCTACCATTCTGTCCTAACGATTTTGATCACAATAACATCACCAAGATAGCAGCCAGAGCCGAAGAATCACGACAGCTAGCCCGAGTGCACACTCTGAGAGCTCAAGACAAAGATCGTCAACGTTACGATTCCAAACACCAAATGGTATCCTACGCTCCCGGAGATCTCGTATGGATTTATCCTCCAGTGAGAAAGTCGGTCTCTCCGAAAAACTCTTAAGAAGGTATTTCGGACCGTATCAGGTGCTACACCGTTTATCAGCCGTGACTTACGCAGTACAAGATTTTGATCCTGCTTCACGAAAAAGAAAACTAAGAGAAGTTGTCCATGTACTGCGTATGAAACCGTACCATGATCCCGCCGAGCAAATCGAAACCGAGGATATTCCTCCCAAAGAATCATACAAAGGACCCATCACTCGTTCCAGAATAAAGACCCTTGAACAAAGTGACAGCGGGGCGCTGTCTTCTTTCGAGGGGAGCAATGCCGCACGCATAATTTGCTACAGGTCCCGATAGCCGAGTTGGCAGAGCGTTGGACTGAACTTCCTCAGATGTCTCGGGTTCGAATCCCGGCCCCGGCAGATTTTATCCAAAGACTGGAATTTTTTGTTCTCGTTTTTAATGTATTGTTTCTCTAGGTTCTAGATGAATCCAGATCATTCTTTATAGTCCATACTGGGTATTTCTCGAATATTCCGAAGTGTATAAAAGCAGGTTCATCGCCAGTTGGGCATGTTCTCAGTCCAGTGTTGTATCGAGCTCCCAGCGTTAGAATAAATCTAATTGTTTGTTTAATTGAACTGTGTACTTCTTTCCGAACTCCGTGACAATATATTCTGCCTACAAATAAGATCTCATTATGAATGTACTAAGTCTGAAATGATAAATTACCAACCCGCAGCCCTATTACAAAGAAAAAAAAATCTTCCAAAACCTGACTTGTATTTGAAATATATTTTTGCTCTCCTTTACACCCTTGTCGTTCATATTAGACTTTTGAGTGCAATGGAGTGAAATAGTTTTTAATGTTTTATAATGGCGTATATTACTGACTGTGAATTTTAAAGGTTAGAACTTTTCCAATTAATAACATAGGAAACCCTTGAATTCCCAATTTTTGTACAGTGAAGTGGTCCCAAACAAGATGATAATTTTCTGCTCATCAGATTTATAGGAACCTAAAGTGGAAAATAGAAACTTTGATTCTGATTTTTGATGCTTAAAAAAGATAGAATTTTTAATGGAAAAGGATGAGGAAATTAAAGCAAAGTAACAGACGAAATAATTGTAAGATTATTAAATCAGTGGAAGGTTAATTTTTTTTTTTTCGTAAAGAAATGAAAAATTCAATGATTTAAAATTGAACGCAGTTTAAAATTCAGAAAAGTGATACATGTTCGATTTATAAAATAGTTCTTATTAATGATAAGAAAATTCAAGAATCTCGGAAAAGAAATAAAAAATTGACATTTTTCCGACTTTATCTGAGGAAAAAACGGAGGGTGGTTTCGTAACATGGTCTTTCAGTGAGTGAAATGTTTGTAATTACAAAAATATATGGGATGCACCATGAAATATTTCATTACGATTAATGTTTTTAAAGTGTAACTATAAAAAATCTGACTTTGGAAATGCTGTATTGTCTGTTCACACAACATTCTGCTGCAGTACGTTTCAAAAATGAAATATATGCATTCATTTATGCCATATATGAGAGATGATACACTATTTTAAAAAGTTAACAAACTTCCCTAAACATGCACTTTTCTTACAGAAGGTCATCCACTTCCGTTTCTATGATTGTCCCATTACTACTTAAAAATATATATTTTATAAAAAAAATACCACTTTGTAAAATAAAAACTATTTGTTGCTTCATAACTACATCCATGTCAGTATAAATTTTTAAATACTCCATGTCTATTTTTGTGCTCTATGAAACATATACTAGTTAACTCCAAACTATTAAGTTTTATTGATGTGTAGATGTATTGTTTGTGCGTCGTTTTATTGTATTGTTCTATTTCCGCAGCACTTTTGATCCCTTTCCAAGTTTTCTTCTTTCCCTATGATTCATTGGTTTCCATAAAAACTGTTGTCCTTGATCAATGATGCAATTTATGAAAGAAAGCCTGCTTCAGCATCTGTCGCCATTTTCTCTGTTATTTCCTTTGCACAAAACTATTTTCTACTATTTATGTCCTGAGCTCTTGTAGAAATGACTTCAGAGAAACTTTGATTGATAAAAACAATTTATTTCATTTAGGATTTTTGTTTATAGGACAAGATGTTAATTACAAACCTTACTATATAATTGAATTTAACAAATTGCATTAACTGATATTTCAAAACAAATCAAAGCCAATCTCTTTGGAATAGCGTGTTTCCCCCAATATTTAATGATTTTAATCTCAAACGATATGAAAGGTTGTGTCCATTTTCTTTTCCATGAAATAAGGTTATTCTCATACCAATTGCACACATAGTAGCATACACAAGTGAAACCGAAGTATACATTTCATACGAAATTATTTTTAGCACTAAATAATAAATTTCGTAGAATAGGACACAAAGAGCTTCAGAAATTGTTGTTTCGATCCTTGGAAATATTTAAGTTAAAAATTTATAATGGGATATTTTGGATCTGCCAGTCAAATTAAATTCTGGATTTTGTGGACAGTACTTTCAGGAATTTGATTTCTAATCCAACGGGATAACAACACATTCTTTAAGTATCATGCAGCTAGTGTGTTATTTGTTTTTTAAAAATTTATTTCACATAATCAATGTATACCTACCCCAATTATTGTTTTATTAAAGCATTAAACTCCTTATAAGAATTACAGTAAAGCTACTTTAACCTATTGTAAAGAGATCAGCTATATATATATATATATATATATATAATCATAGGAGCTAAAGGTAATATGAACACTGAAAAAAATCTAAGATTTCAATTAAATGATCAAAATATTCCAAATATGTATGTGTCAAAAAGGAGCTAATTTCTGTACCACATAGAAATATCTGTCAGTTTCTCAAACTAAACTTTCTACATTTAAATGATATTATTGAAGACCCAAATTTATCAGAGATAAACTAGAATACAGTGCTGCAAATAATCTCAGCTCTTTTAAATTAATGCTTTAACGCCAATAAATACGGAAAGCAATCCCCAAATTCGAATAAAACTTTTCCTATGTGTCTTGAAGAAATCTTTGATTGTATTTGCTGCCCACAATATTAATATTTTCAATGGAAAGGTGATAAATATTTACATAAAAATATATTATGGTACTTACATTGTTAAATCGAAAAACAATATGGCGTAATTCCGATTGATATCATTTATTCAAATAAAGTGACGTAACACTCAGTTTGCGGATAATTTAGGACTTACTGCGCAGATGCACCTGATTGGTCGATTTTAATAATTCAAATAAAACACATGTAGAACTTTTTAATTCGAAACGCACTTCTGAAACAATACAAAGTTTGGGGGAGTTGGGATTAGTCCAAGTCATTATTTTGTTTATTTCGACATTTAGAGCCTCTAAAAAATATTAAATACTTTTTTAAAAAAAAGAAGTCATGATTTGTTTTTTTTTTTTCAACTAGTCATGGCGAAATTGCGCCCAATTTGGCGTTTTTACAAAGATTCTGTCTACCAAATAAGAGCTCTAAGGAATGCACTAAGTTTCATGTGATAATTACCATCCCGTAGCTCCATTACAAAAAAAAAAAATTCTTCCAAAACTTGACTTGTTCTTGAAATATATTTTTGCTCATCTTTTACACCCATGTCGTTAATGTTAGACTTTTGAGTGCAATGGAGTGAAAAAGTTTTTAATGTTTTTATAAGGACGGATATTACCGACTTTCGAATTTTAAAAGGTTAGAACTTTTCCATTTAATACATAAGAAAGTCTCAAGTTCCGAATGTCTGTGATTGTACAGTGAAGTGGTCCCAAACAAAATGATGAGTTTCTTCTTAAAATACCAGATTTATAGGAAACTTATAGGTGGAAACGTGATCTTTGCTATTGAACACCTGTTTCTGATGTTTAAAAAACGTAGAATTTTTAATGGAAAATGATCAGGATAGGATTTTAAAGCAAAGTAACAGACGAAAGAACTGAAAAATAATTGCATCAGTGGAGGATTTATTTCTTTGTTGTCGAAAGACAGAAAAAATTCAATGATTTAAAATTGAGGCTCAGTTTGAAATTCTTAAAAGTGATAAATGTCCTCTTTATGAAATAGTTTTCTTCAAGGATAAGAAAATTCAAGAACCGTGGAAAGGAAATACATTAATTAAAATTTATTCCGACTTCTGCCTAGGAATAACAACGGAGGGTGGTTTCGAACATGGTCTTTTAGTCATACAATTATTTGTAATAAAAATATATGGAATGCACCATGAAAGATTTCATTACAACTATTGTTTAAAAACTAATGTTGTAAAAAATCTGACGTTACAAAATGAGGTATTATCTGTTCACACAATATTTTGCTGTAGTACGATTTAAAAATGAAATCATTATATTCATTTATGCCAAAGATGTGTTTGATATTCTGTTTCAGAGTGAATAATATTCCACAAACATGCAATTTTCTTACAAAAAGGCTTACCCTCTCCCGTTTTCATCACTGTTCCACAACTTTTCCCCCTGCTCTATTTTTGAATCTCCTAAATATATCTGTCTTTAAAAAAAAATACTTTGTAGAATGAATATTATTTGTCGCTTCATAACTATACCCATGTCATTATAAATTTTTAAATATAGCATTCCTATTTTTAGGTATTCTATGGATACCAAAATCGTTTACTGTAAAATATTTAGGTTTAATTATTTTTCTCGCTTGATACCTATACCCATGTCAGCATAAATTTTTTGAAAAAAGCATGTTTATTTTTAGGTATTCTATGGGTATGATAATCGTTTACTGTAGCTATTTCGGTTTAGTTCAGGTGTAGATGTATCGTTTTTATGTCATTCGATATATTCTATTTCTGCAGCACTTGATCCTTTTCCAAGTTTTCCCCTCCCTGTGATTCGTTAGTTTCCTTTAAAACTGTTCTCCTTGATCAGTGATGTGTTTTATGAAAGAAAGGAAGCCTGCTTCAGTATTTGTCTCATATTTATCTGTTTTTTTTTTGCATAAAGCATTCATCTTCGATGTATGTCCTGCGCTCTCGTAGTATTTACAAAAGAAAATAGTTTGGTATGATCTCAGTGTATTATAAAATGCAGAAGATTCCAACAATGATGACCCCAAATTTCTTTAATACATGAACCATGATGTCTACTACCGAACGGACTGAAAAAATATTCTGCGACTATTGAAATTAAAAAACAGGACAAATGAATTTAGTATATTTCCGGTAGGTTACGGTGTTTCCTATTTAAAAATTTTGTTATTTTTCTCAAACATTTACTTTTAGAATTATTCGCATTGGTAAGAATTCTGTAGCCATTCATTACTTCCAAAAGTCTCCAAAATATAAATCAAACAGTAATAAATATGTTGAGTTATCTAAAACTTTATTTGATTGGTAAAATTTGTTTCACTAAGGAATTCCTGTGTATTTGTCAAGATGTTAATTCCCAACCTTACTACATAAGATTTGACATTGTAAAATAAATAAAATGCATGCACGGATATTTCAGATCAAATTCGCCAATTCTTTTTGCCTAATAGGCCAAAGGTTGCGCCAAACTCTTCGAAATAGGATGTGTTCTGCCAATATTTGGCGATTTCATTCCCAAGCGTAAAGAAAGTTATTTACATTTATTATTTTGATGTGAAGTACTTCTTCTTTTCGATGAAATAAGATCATTCTCCGACCAATTTTACATATATTAACCTAAACAAAATAAACTGAAGCAGAGATATTTCATATGAAATTACTTCAAAAATTATTATTAAATTGTGTAGAAAACACTTTCAAAAAAACTTGTTTCGATGCCTTGGAAATATTTAAGTTAAATATTAATAATGGAATATATTTAGGGTAGAGAAAGGCCAGTTTAATTCTGGATTTTGCAGAATAACTGTCATAAATTTTATTTATAATTCTACCGGATAATAAACTTTATAGACAAGTATAATATTGCAGGTACTGGATTATAAGTTTTATAAAACGCATCATAATTCACATAATTTGTATACAACTACTACACATTTATTCATTTTTCTAAAGCATTAAATTCCACATAAGAATTACATTAATACTATTTTAACATATTGTAGAGAGATGACCTATAATAGCATCTAAATATAATACGAAAACTAAGAGAAAAAATATCAAAGATTTAAAAAGTAATAACAGAAATATTGCAATAATTTATGTATTTAAAAGTAAATAATTTCTGTAAGGCCGAGAGAGTTCTGCATATACTCAAATTAATCATTCTACCTCTAATTGATATCTTTGAAAACATAAACTTATCAGGAAAATTAAACTACATTACATAAATAATTTCAGCTTTATGTAATTAATGCTTTAATGCCAATAATTACGAAAGGTATTCACCAAATTCAAAATAAAACGTTTTCTATGTCTCTTGAAGTATGCTTTGTTTGTATTTTCTGCCCACAAAATTAAATTTTTTCAAAGGAAAGGGATAAATGTTTACTGAAAACGTACTTACATTGCCAAATCAAAAAACAATATGGCGTAATTGTGATTGATATGTCTTATTCAAATACAGTGACGTAACACTCAGATCGTGGATAAAAGAGGACTTACTGCGCAAATGCACATGATTGGTTGGTTTAAATAATTCAAATAAAATGCTAGGAGCACTTTTAATTGAAACAATGTTGTGAAACGGTAGGAGTTTAGGAGGAAGGGGCAGTTCCAAGTAAATATATTCTTTTTTTTTAAGTTTTGGGACCTGCTGATAACATGTTAAAATTTTTTAAAAAAGTGAAAAACGCCATGACTTGATATTTTTCTAGTACTCTTGGCGATATTCCGCTCTAAATTGGCGTTTTTACAAAAAGTACGCCTACGAAGTAAGAACTCCTAGGTAATACACTAGGCACCATCCCGCAGCAATATTACAAAGAAAAATATGTCATCCAAAACTCACTTACACTTGAAATATACTTTTGCTCTCCTTTTGAACCTCTATTGTTAATATTACACTTTAATTTGGAATGGAACGAACTAGTTTTTAAAGTTTTATAATGAGGAATTTTAGCAAGTTTCGAATTTTAAAGTTAGAACTCTTCAATTTAATACATAGGAAACCCTCGAATTCCCAATGTTTGTGAGTGTAGAGTGAAGCGGTTCCAAACAAGATGATAATTTTCTACTCAATTAAGCAGATTTATAGGAACCTAAAGAGAAAAACTTGATCATTGCTAATAAACCTCTGTTTCTGATTTTTAAAGAAAAATACAATTATTAATGGAAAATAATCAGGATTTTAAACCACAGTAATGGCCGAAAAAATTGTAAAATCATAACAAATGTGGAGGGATATTTCTTTTTTGTCGAGGGACGGAAATATTACACGATTTAAAATTGAAGCACTGTTTGAAATTCAGAAATGTAATAAATGTTCTAGCTATGAATTAGTTTCCTTTCAGCTTAAGAAAATTCAAGTATTAAGAAAAGGAAATATAGTAATTGGAGTCTATTCCGACTTTATTTTAGAAATAACAAAGTAGTGTGGTTTGGAAAATCCTCTTTCGGCTAGGCAAATTTTTTAATTACAAAAATAAATGGGATGCACCTTGAAAGAATTTATTAAACTAATGTTTTATAATTGTTGTTATATAAAAATCTGACGTTGCAAAATGCTTTAATTTCTTTACACACAACATTCTGCTGTAGTATAAGTTTTAAAATTGAAATCATTGTATTCATTCATGCCAAAGAAATGTGTGGTATACTCTTTCAGAGTGAATAAAATGCCCCAAACAAGTATTTTTCTTACATAATGCTCACCCTCTCCCATTTTCATAACTGTCCTATAAATTTCTCTCTGATCTTTTTTTGTAAGTCCCAAATATTTATATCTATAAAAATGTTTTGTAGAAAGAAAATTATGTGTCGCTTCTTAACTTTATACACATCAGTATAAGTTTTAAACACACCTTGTCTTTTTCTATTCAGTGGAGCCTATTCTCGTTTACTGTAATTTATTTAGGTTTTATTGAAGTTTATAGATCTATCGCTTGTGCATTTTATTATGTTCTATTGATGCAGAATATGATCCATTTCCTAGTTTTTTCCCTGTTATTCTTAAGTTTCCTTAAAAACAATTCTCCTTAATCAGCAAAACATTTTTTTATAGACAGGGAGCCTGCTTAAGTATATTTCTCGTATATTTTTTTCCTTTGCACAAATCTTTCATCTTAGATATATATATCCTGCGCTCTTGTAGAATTGATTTCAGAGAACATTTTCTTATGATCTCTGGAACGCTCTGTATTATATTAAGCAGAAGATTCCAAAATTGTAGACCCCAAATATTTTTAAAACAGGAACCATAACTCATGTTTACATCCGAACGGACTGTAAAAAATTAAACGGTTGTTTGTAAATTATTTGAAATAAATATAAAAAGGTTTGTTACGAAAATCTCCTACATATAAATAGAGCGGTAATAAATATGTAGATATATCTAAAAATTTTATTTAATTAAAATTTTTGGTAAAAAAATTTGTTTCATTTAGATTTCCTGTGTCTTGATAAGTTGTTCAAACCTTACTGCATACGATTTGATACTGTAAAAAAATACAATGCATGTACTGATATTTGAAAGCAACTTTGCCAAATGTTTTGTCTAATAGGTATAAAAAAGTTAGACGTGCAAACTCTAGCGTGTTTGCTCTTAATATTTGGCAATTTCAATCTCAAACGTTAAGAAGGCTAATTACATTTATGGTTTTCAAGTTAGTTCATTTTTTTCGATAAAATAAGATTATTCTCATCTCAATTGCACATATATTAGCCTAAGTGATTATCCGAAGCATACATTTCATCTGAAATTATTTTAGCACTACTTAATAAATTTTGTAGAATAGAACACAGAAGGAGATTCAGAAATTGTTATTTCGATTCTCGTTATTTTGGAGGTGTCAGTCAATTTGAATTCTAGTTTTCGGGGACAGTACTTTAAAAATTTTAGTTAAATCCTACAGGATAAAAACATATTCATCATGTGTAATTCAGGCACTGAATTATATGTTTTTTTAAAACACATTAAGATTCACATAATCTTTTTACACCGACCCCATTTATACTTTTTATAAAGCATTAATTTCTTTACAAGAATTACAGTAACACTACTTTTACATATTGAAAAAGAAATGAGCTATTCATCGGAGCAAAGGTAA
The DNA here is from genome assembly GCA_019973935.1 of Trichonephila clavipes. NCBI lineage: Eukaryota > Metazoa > Arthropoda > Arachnida > Araneae > Nephilidae > Trichonephila > Trichonephila clavipes. The sequence goes on from BMAU01020940.1 coordinate 28,797, forward strand.
TGAGAACACTGACAAACAATCGGAGAATTCAAATTAAATGATAGAAATATAGAGTGCAATACTTTATTGTCTAAAAAGTAGCTAATTTCTGTAAGACTGAGAGAAATCTGTCAGATTCTCAAAGCACACATTCTACATTTAATCCATGAACCATGATTTCTACTACCGAACGGACTGTACAAAATATTTTGCGACTTTTCAAATTAAAAAAAGGACAAATGAATTTTTAGCATATTTCCGGTAGGTTACGGTGCATTCTATTTAAAAAAGTGTTTTTTTATTTTTCTCATACATTTAATTCAAGAACTATTCGCTTTGGTAAGAATTCTGTGGTCATTCTTAAGATCCGAAAGGCTCTAAAATTTAAATTCAAACAGTATTAAATATGTTGAGTTATATCTTAAAACTTTATTTGATTGGTAAAATTTGTTTCACTAAGGATTTCATGTTTATTTTGTCAAGATGTTAATTCCAAACCTTACTACATAAGATTTGACATTGTAAAGCAAAAACCAGTGCACGTACTTATATTTCGCATCAAATTCGCCAAAGACTTTAAATAATAGGCCAAAGGTTGCGCTAAACGTTTTGGAATAGCATGTTTTTCCGCCAATATTTGGCGATTTCATTCTCAAGCGTAAAGAAAGCTACTTGCATTTATTGTTTTGATGAAGTCCTTTTTCTTTTCGATGAAATAAGATCGTTATCCGCCCAATTTTACACAAAATTAACCTAAAAAGTTAACTGAAGCATATATTTCATATGAAATTACTTGAGAATTTAATATTAAACTGTGTAGAATAGGACAGACGAACACCTTCAGAAATGCTTGTTTCAATGCCTTGGAAATATTTAAGTTTAATATTAATAATGGGATATATTTTGCGTTTGTGTGAAAGGCAAATTTAATTCTCGATTTTATGGGAATACTGTCATAAATTTAAATTTTAATCCTATCGGATAATAAACTTTATAGACAAATATAATAACGTAGATAATGGATTATATGTTTTTATAAAATACATCATAATTTACATAATTTATGTACACCTACCACATTTATTGTTTTTCTAAAGCATTAAATTCCTTATAAGAATTCCATTAATATTTTTAACATATTGTAGAGAGATGACCTATTAATAGAAGCTAAATGCCATACGAAAACTGAGAGAAAAAAAAAAAAAAAAGATTTAAAAAGTAACGACAGAAATATTGGAATAATTTATCTATATGAAGATTAATTAATTTCTGTAAGTCGGTGAGAAATCTGTGTATACTCAAGGAAAACATTCTACCTCTAATTGATATATTTTAAAACACAAACTTATCAGGAAATTTAAACTAGATTACATAAATAATCTCCGCTCTATGATATTAATGTAATAATGCCAATTATTACGAAAGGTATTCACCAAAGTCGAAACTTGTTCTATATTTCCTGAAGAATGCTTTGTTAGTATTTCTTGCCACAAAATTAAATCTTTTGAAATGATAGGTAATAAATGTTTACTGAAATTGTAATTACATTGCCAAATCGAAAAACAAGATGGCGTAATTGCGATTGATATGGCTTATTCAAATACATTGACGTAATACTCAGATCGCGGATAATTTAGGACTTACTGCGCAGATGCACCTGATTTGACAATCGAATTCTTAATGCTAGGATATAGATATCAATAATCTGTTAAAGTATCATTATTAAGCCTGCAAAAAATAGGTAGGCAAATATTAATCAAGTTTTGTAACAACGTTTTTTGTTACAAAAATGACTGAAGTTGGCATCTAAAACTGATTTTCAGCCAAACTGACCAAACCGGGTATGCATTTATATAACAATGTAGACGAATTGTGCTTTTTATCGTTTTCAAATTATATCTTTTTAAATAATTGTAATTTCGAAATTTAAATAGCCAAAAAATGGATTCCGCATATCATTCATATTGATCTTTTGATGCCTTCGGCGTGTTTTTCATTCAGCGATTAGTGAGAAATAGCCTCACGTTAATTTTAAAGTTTATAACTCGAAAAAAAGATATAATAATCTGAAATAAGCATAAAATATCACTTTAAAGTATTAGCTACATATTTTTCTTAAGAATAATAGCATTTACATATTATTTCAACCCATATATTTTATAAACAATCCCTCTTTAGAGAGAATTAATTGCATAAAACTCAAAGGAAAATGTTAAAAAAAAATTCTGCCATAGCAGAAATTTTTGCTTCACATAATATTGAAATATCATATTTTTATGGAAAACATATGATGGATAAGAACAGTTATTATAAAATTATTTATACCAAATGCCTTAATTAAAAAGTTTCACTTGCACACATTTCAAGTAAATAAAAATGACATTAATGTAATATTTCAGAAATATCCTGCTTTATTTGTAACACCATTTTTTTAGTTGCAAAATGATATTTAGATCATTTTTAGGTTGCCAAGTCCTCTCTCTTAAGCTGATATTTTTAAAAGCTAAAAGTATATTTTTAGTAAAATTTTAAACATTTTTAGGGTATTTTATTAAAAATATTAATTAATTTTTATTAAAACATGTTTGTTGATTTGTGGCATCTTGAATTACAAAGTACGTTACTTTTTTTACATGCACATCTTTTTGTTTTACGTTGTATTTCTGATTGTTCACAGGAACATTTCCGAAATCCTTGACCTTCAAAAAAGGATAATTTTTTTGCAATTTCACGCCGACTTAGGTTAATCCGTGGAACTATTGCGGTAAATGTTGTAGTAGCAATTTGAAGGGTGTTTCTAGGTAGCCAATCTTTTATAATTACAACTGAGTTACCAATTTGATACAAATTCTTTTTTATATCTAATACGATCCCCACAATGTTTTTTCCATTTAATGGGCCTCTACCTACTTTAGGCACATTTGCCAGAACTGTGGAATCCACTGACAAATCTTTAAATTTCTTCAAAGAAATTTCTTTCATTCTTTCAGCTGATCTTTTCAGGTGTTTTGCAGCATTTTCTCTTTGATATATATTTAATGTTCTCTTCCTTTTGGCATAAATAGCACAGAATTTTCGATCCATATCCTTCTTCTCCTACTGCATTCCCGCATATTGCGTGCATCTGATTTTTACAAATGGCACGTGAATAGACTCCAGTAGATTCCATTCCGCAGACAACACAACACGCTTTACTGTCGTTGACAGCTGCTTTCCATTGTGATGCAAATAGCACTACAGATGTTTTAACTGTTGAAGCAGGAGTTGAAGTAGAGTTGTTAACTGTTTCGAGTTGTTCGGTTGTCGATAAAGAAAATGATTTAATTTTTTGTAGATCTTCTAAATTTAAAGCCTTTTTGGTGAGTAAATCAGCTGCGGGTAGATCATATGCCACTGAAGTGTTATTGTCCGTTGATTTGACCATTGATAGATCATAAGAAATTGAAGCAGTGTAATTAATGAATTCAGGTACTAGCTGATCTTTTGAAGCTGAAGCGTTGTAATCAATTAATTCAGGTGCAAGCAGATCTTTTGACGTTGAAGCATTGCCATTAATTAACTCAAGTGCCGGCAGATCTTTTGAAGTTGGAGCATTATAATCAAGTAATTCAGGGGCTAGCAGATATTTTGAAGCGTCGTTGTTCTTCTATAAAGAAATTACTGCCAAGTCTTCTCTCTGGTGTTGAAGTAATGTCATGGTCCTGTTGATTAAGAAGTAGATCCAAGTCCTCTTCAGTAGCAATTTTTTCAAGCATTCCTTTTGAAATATGACTGGATTGGAATCCTATTTTTAGTTCTGGTCCAAATAAAGCTTTGTAAGGGGATAGTTTAATGGTTCTATGAAAAGAGGAATTCTTTTAGAACTGAACAAAGTAACAACCTAGAACCCAATTTTTTTGTGTTATTGTCAATTAGCCATGCACGTAGCATAGCTTCAACATCTTGATTTTATCATTCAACAAATCCTATGCTAGCTGGATGTCTAGGCCTTCCATTTACAATTTTGCACGTTGGCCACAGATTTTTTAATTCTTGTATGACAGCGGCCGTAAACTCACTTTGTAGTATACGAGGACAACCCTCTTCCAAAACAATTTTTAATTGCTCCAATGCCACTTCAGTTGCTCTTTTTGAAGTCAACGGTCGAAGAGAGCTGAATTTTGTCGTGTGGTCCTGATAGTGTAATAACCATTTATAATTTCTATCTGGGGTTGAATGTAATTCAACTAAATCGACTTGGCCGCGATGATTGAAGTCTCTGGATACAATTAGGCAAACAACGATTCCTTTTCTTGGAAATGCTTTTTTTTGACTGACATACAGTGCACAGCTTTAAAAACTCCAGTACAACTGAAGTCCTTAGATTTCAAACTGTATAGCATATGACGGGACATTACGTGACTTTCTAAGAACCCTCTTGGGGAATCTTTGGGCCAGCAATCGCGTTATTTCACAGCCATCCCTCACAAGAAGAAACCATGAAATACAAATTACCTAGTGTATCTGTAGTTAAAGTTCAATAATCGTGGATTAGAAGGAACAGGAGCGGAGTCGCTGAAAGCTGTACTCATACGGTAAAAATCAGAATTATAATATATTATATTTAAAATATATTTAATTTGAAAGGAAATAAACGTCTAGCTGAAAGTAAAAATGAAAACATGACCACGAAACCTTGTCCTAAGACTGTTCAAACGCAGACAGGGCTGCGGTGGACCATTGGTCAAGGAATCGGATCATGGCAGGCATGTCATAGGAGCGAACCCAGTACCACTGAAGAACCCCCATGTAAGGGACCCATTGGTGTGGTGTGGTAGTTAGGAGAGGGGGGCCAGCTCAAGTGTCGTCCTCGTCACTTTACCATGGTTCAAAATTACGAGATCCGTCGCTACAAGCCCCCGTATAGCATAACTGTGTGACGCACAGTGGGCAGTTTTCCCAATCTGGCGCACGGAAAGTCCAAAAATGAAATTGCGCAAAATAAAACAACAACCCACAATTTATGGTCCTAATAGGTTCCCTAGCCATATGGTAAACAGTTTTTGTCAGTACGCGAATTAAAAACGTCAACAATTATCGGTTTAGATCGGGTTTGTTCTTGCTACAAGAAACACCTTCTAGAGCTTCCTTTTCAGTCGCAAGTCCTATCGTTTCGTCTGAAAAGGATTTTGAAGATTTTAGCGGGATTTTTTTTGAAAACAGATACCATGAGTAAATAATTTCTTGATTTAACTTTCAAATTAGGTTCAAGTTCGATTAGAAATTGTAAAAACATAACATTTAGCACAGCATGTAACTCCTACTAACGTATGTCAGTTTTTTTGTGTTTAATAGACTATAACTTTTGGGATTGACACGGATTGATCCCAGTAACACTTAAGTCAGATAGAGTAGATATTGACCTTTAATTGAATACCAAATTTAGTTGCTACTACCAGTTACTCCCAAAGTTATGATTTTTTTTTCAACGTTAGCCGATGGTATTACTCGACGTGCCTTATTCAATGTGTGGAAGGGAGAGCAAGATACTAGCGAGAAACTAATGATGTTTTGAGTTTAGTTAGGACTACCATGGACTTTTATAAATATGAGGATAGCAGCAATTAAAATTTAGAAAAATTATTAAGAATTTCTGCTCGTTTTTAATGGAAAAATGGATGACGCGCCACAGAAATTAAAAGTTCTTCTCCAAGTCCAATGATGTCGTTGTTGTCGGGAGAGTAAGATTTATATTATATTTTATTATTTTCAAGAAAAATATATAGCTAATATTTTAGCGTGGTATTTTATGTTTATTTAAGCTTATAATAAATATATTTTTCAGAATTATAAGCTTTAAAATGGTTTTTCTCGGTTTGTGTTTTTTCGCATTCAAAATACTACTTCTTCCACAATTATTTATCAATCACTTCCATTTTTTTCCCTGTGTCTTATATGTAATGCACGTAACAAAAAATTAGGGACCCATTTTGCTGTAAATTGAATACTTTTTAAAAAATTTGAAATGTGGAAAATATTAGGCTTTTGGTTGAATTTTAACACACACACAACACAGATATATGTATATATATATGTAGGATTTTCCCTTTGAAACATTTTGTTAAAAGGTTTAGTCATATCCTTTTCAGAGGACCATTAATGTCAATTTTGTTTATTACTGCATTCCGAAGCAGCGCCGTCTAGCGAACTTTCGTAGCTCCGGCTTGAATAATTTTTCGGCAGAGGCCTACTAACCACCACCGGTTCAACACGTCACGTTTTTAGCGCATTTCGCGCCCAGCGCGATCTCAGTCCTAACATCCAAGCATGAGAAAGTAATTAATTTCCCCGTCTTTTAGAGGTATAACTCAACTTTCAATTAACCTAATTCCTGCATGTCTTTCTCTTTGTAAATATTTCCCTTTAACTTTAAATAAATTCTTTTTTACTTAAAAGAAGTATCTGCGTTTAAATGATTTTGATTCAATTAATTCATCACTCACCCTTAAATACTTACCCCTGGACAACCACCTCGCCAATCTAAAATCCCGCCTTCTGAAGAGTCTGATTTTTATTCGAAGATTTTATTCGGACTCCCACAGAAATAATTAGGGGATCACTCGGGATTTGATTTCTAAACTCTTCTCTAAATAATTAGTTGATGAACTTCTAACCTTCTTTAAACAAACAAAAAAATTGGCTGCACGCCTAAATTACAAACGGACTGAATCGAAAATGTGCGGATTGCCTTTCATAACATACTAATACTTAGGTGAATAAAACGACTCCCGGAGTCACAACTCAAGAACTACAACTTCGCTCGCCGAAAACACGTTATTTTCTGCAGTGTACAGCTTCTCAAGAGCTTCATAAGTCCAGTGTCTATTTCAAGATTATCAGTGAACACGTCGTCCAGTGAATCAGATACTGTGTTTTTTTCGTTTCCCTTGGGACAGGAGAAAAAAAAGGGGGAATCTTCAGAAAAGAATACGTGAGCCACCGTCAATTAGCTTAAAAAAATTGTTGTAGTCGATTTCATGAAGTAATTTATATTTTTAAATATCATGTGTGTTTTTCTGAAATACTATTTTTCTATTTGTGTATAGAAATCGTATCAATTAAAATTTTCTACAAGTATATCTTTTAAAATATTAAGGAAGTCGTACGTAATATTCAAGTTTTTTATTTGAATCTAATTTAATAGCGAATTGAATTGCATTCGAAAAGCTTTCATTTCTTTGGTTGCGTCATTGACCTTGAACGGTGCCAACTAGCTAACTCTAAGAGATTCTTGTTCCTTTCCTAAACTTTGGCAATTTCGATGACTCATATAGTTTAACATTTCTCCCGCAGCTTTTTAGTAATTAATTATTTTTATGAGTATTCCAGAAATATATTTTGAAAGAATATGCTATGTTTTTTTAGAATTGAGAGAGATGAAAGATTATACATGATCTTATTTTAATGGTATTTTGAGTTCATTTTGACAGAATTATTATGCTTTCTATTGAAACATGTGTTTATCCTTAAAATTCGCTGATGAGATCTTAAAAAGATTTTATTTTTATTGGTGTTATAAAAAATATATATGAGATTTTTCTTAAAGTGACTAATTTCTAATTGTTTGCTTTTTTCAGCAAAGAATAGTCCTAGTATAGAAACAGAACATAGCGATGTGAACAAGAGACGGGTTATTTCAAAATTTGCAGATAAATCCAGAGTAAAAGCTGTGTATGGGACAGAAAATTTTAAAAGAGACACTCTTATTGTTTGTGTGCTGCGTTTGGCAAGCTAATCCTTGATTTAAATAGAAGAATATAGTAAGAAATTAAAATTTTTGATGGATTTGCAAGATCAAAGTAAGTAGAATGTCGACCCGGAGAGTGTACGTGCTGTTATTGTTTACTAATCAGATGACGTACATCAACATTTAGTAAATGAAGGTGTTCAATTCAAAACTTATCTAAAACAAACTGAGCTAGAGTCCTATACTTGTAGTGATATGTTCAGTGTAATTTTTTAAAAGAAACTTGTTGATGTTTTTCGAAATTTGTATACCATTTTTCTCACGCTCCCTGTTGTGAATGATAGGGTGCCAGTTGGGGTGCCGATTTCATTACCTTCCCTTGTTGTGAGTCAGAATAAACTTGGATTCCGGCCAGGCTTTGTTGTTGTAGAGAGTGGAATCGGTTTGCAACAACATTGCACCAATACGTGGAGTTTGAAGAAGTGTTATTTAAAAAGGCTATGTATTAATCAAAAATAAGCTCTTGAACGTTACCGGATGCTGCGGTTTTTTTTAACATATAATTTAAAATCTCGATTATTGGCTTCGTTATTACTAGGTGCGCCATTCTGGAACTTTCACCGAATGTTACGATTTTGTATATTTTCAGCCTAATAACTTATTTGGTAGATCAATTTGTTTGAAATTATTAAGATTATTGATTTATTGAAGTTCTAGCATATTTCAATAAAACCGGGAAAATTCCAACTGGTTGAATTACTGAATAACATACACACACACAATACCAGTAATATCTACCATTAACATCACTCCCTATTACAAGTTGTGAAGTGGAGCGTGTGTTCTCTAAAGTGTCCTAGATAGAAAACAAATATACAACAATGACAAATACGAGGCTTAATTATTTATTACTTCTTTGTAGTAATACTGATCTCATCAAAGACTTGAAATGTGATGGGCAAATAAAAGAATTTGCAGCACAAAAGTGTAAAAAAGTTTTTTTTTTGTAAATTATGTTATTATTTATAACGTATTTAAATTGTTTGAAATAAAAAAGAAAACCCCTAATATAAATTCTGTATATTTTAAATTTTCCCACTCAAAGAGTTTTTTTTTAGGAAAATGACAAAAACTTTTAGTATTAAGGGGGACCCTCAAATATTGTTAGCCCAGGGTCCCCAAAAGTTACGGTTTGGCTCTGACTGTAGGTACTTAATAAAACAGAAAAAATGATAGAAAACAATAATAAAAATGCTTACAACCTTTCTGCCGTAATGTTTGGGCGCTAATGTGTGCGCGAGACGACGGAAGCCCGGCGCTTCCTGGCACTGACGAGGAGAGAGAAGGGGAGGTAAAGGGAGTGGTCTTAAGCGAAAACAAACCTCTGCAAATGCTGACTTATCCATTTCATTATTTCCCTGAAACAGTTTGGAGATTTAATTAATTCACTTACTTACAACAGGGAAAAGACCTCAAAGAGACGTTATTTTAACATCTTGCGGGAATTGATCATCTCCTTTAGAGATTTGACGAAAGCCCTAATTTCATCTTTTCCCTGTGACATCTATACATTTATTTATTTATTTATCTTGTTCAAATTTTCAATCGTTAATGAAATACTTCCTATTCATCCAATCAAGTTCAAATAATTTTTTTAAACTTGTAGTGGATGACACTTGATGTTAATAAAGTGTGTTTCAAACATTAATTAATTAATTAAGTTCAATTAAATTAATTATCGGTTTTTGATGCCAACTTTTTTAGATTCATCTCAGTTGTAACAATGTAACTATTAAAACAAAGACAAAAGTTGGCGTCGAAAACCTGTTTTTCAGCCAAACCGGGTGCGCATTATTACAACAATGCAGACAAATCATGCTCTTTTTCAATTCCTACAATTTGTTTTCTCTCTCCCTATATTTATTTATTTAATTATATATATATATATATCTTATTGCACTTTTCAATCGTTAATAAAGTACTTTCTATTCATCCATTCAAAGTTGGAATTGACTTAAAATCTTTTTTTTTATATTGTTTTATGTCTCCTAGTGAGTGCATTTCTCACGCTCATTCACTCCACTGACGGAAATTAGATCTCTCGGGCACCGGAACATTCGCACTTATGCCCAGAATGATGGAAATATAGATCCTGAAAGAGAGAAACCCGATAGAAGTGATAACTTCAAATTTTGTAATGTTATTTCAGGGATTAGTTCTGAGAATAAAAAACAAGGGGATATTAGCATTGTCCTATAAAATTATTTATTCATATGTTTGTACTCATAAAGTAATATTTTTTTTTGTCAAATATAACAATGATATTCGAAGCCCAGCGGCTGAGTGGTTAGTACATCACGCTTCCACACCACAGGCTCAAACCCTGGGGTCGGCAAGGTTGACTCAGTCTTTCATCCCTTCAATGGGTGGATAAAATGAGTACCAAATTTGCATGGGAACTTAACACTGGGGTTTTCTTGTCAGACTGACCTCCTGACCGGAACATCTGGTCATGCACCTCAGGGCCCAAGGTCACGTATACTGAGTTGGCCACAGTAGGCCATGTCCCTCATGTGATGTCGCACCACTAAGTCAAGTTATACAGTCATATTTGTGAATTAATTGTATTCTAAGAAGGAAACAATAGGTTTATGGTAGCTAAAAGGTTATAAGTACTTTAGATACAAAATTTTATTTAAATACCTGTAAAAAAAAAAACCTCCATCAAGCGATGTTCCGTACTTCCTCGTGCTTTCATTTGGATCATTTAACATAATTAAATTGAATTTTGGTTTTAAAAAATCAACTAAAGGCTTTGGTTTGTCTTTTGAAAACTCCACATTGAAATTCCCACTTAAAATCATAGGTAATTTGTTCAGAAGATCCGATCCGGCTTTGTGAATTTCGGTTGTAATTTAACAATATTCAATTATATCCACGAATTAATTTAAGCAAATAGATAGTAAGACAGGTAGTTGATTGGAAAGAGAGGAATCCAGGTCAAAACCTTTAAAAAGGGATTTAATCAGAAGATTTATATCACATAATCTCTGGCTTATACTAGCTCTTTTGTCTTTGTATGGTAGTTTTATACAAATATATCCGGTGCTGCTGCAAGGTAAGTTTTCTTAATATTATATATTTTGCTTTCTTGTATTTAAATTATTCTATGTAACTTTTTCTTAATACCTGTACACTTAATTTTGTTATCTTAAACTTTTAATTGCTTTAATTTTCTTTTAGGCTCAAAGTATATTTAAGTAATGTGGTTAATAGAACCTTTGTTCATTGCTATTCTGATTCGCTTACAAAAATAGATTTTTACTTATATATTCACTGCAATATTGCTAATGATAATTATACTATTTACTTAGTTCTATAAAAAATTGTCATTTTTCTGCATTTTGTTTAATTTTAGTGTAAGATTTTTCTCTCTCTCTAAGCCTATTTTTTTTAAAAATATTACATGTTTCATTTTCATGCTTCAACTAGGATTAGAAAGAATCTCGTGTTCATTTTTGTAGTAAGAGGTGGCAAGGGTAGGAGTCCCACTTATATCGAAGCTAGGAACTTTACTTTCACAGCGTATTGGTGGGGGGACAAACTGCCGCGTTTCAGTGGTGTGTATGTCGCGGATGACCTTGTACAAGTAGGACTTCCGACTCGAGACGAAAACAGCCGAAGGAGCGTTACATACCCGAACGTGACGTTCATTCAAGTTCACTCTCCAGCAAAACCTGTGATACCCCCTTCCTAGGGGTACCCTCTCTTCATCTACGCGACCTAGATTTGTGGGAGGTAGGAATTGATCTCCCAAGCTAGTCATAATAAATCCAATTTATTATTATCCTAATATATTGAACAAAGTAAGTCTTACTATAGGAAGGCAATCAGGAGTGATATAACGTATCCCTAAATCCTATGTAAATAAGCGCCTGGAATCTTAACAGCTCAACTTTAAGTAAAATTATGCTATGAATCTTAATCTTCCTTAACTTCTTTGACTTAGTAAAGCCCGTTCTATAATTATGCTTCTAACGGTGGTATTCTCAATCGCGAGTTATTGAAAAGAAAACTCGCGGATTGGGTAACCCCCACTGAACGATAACTCCCGGGTAATTCCCGTTTCTTATTCTCGAACTGACGATTACCAGATCCGCGAGTTAAGCGTTCGCAAGATGTTAAACTCGTTGTGATTGGACACTGATAATCACGTGGTATATTGTTTACATGGAGCATGTTGTATCTTGGTGCAAGACGTTCGATTCACAGCTATTTTTTTTTCTTCTTATAACTACTACGTCAAATAAAAGTAACTTTTCTCTGTTGGAATCTTATTGAAAAATACAAGGATATGTTATTCATTGCAAGATAACCAGTGCAGTTTACGCCGCTATGGATGCCCTCATTGGACCATTGCCGTGGAGATACGAGCAACGACGATTAGGATACTGCTGTTTCATCAGAAACTCAGGGTAAGTGTACAGGGATTTTTTTTTTGTTTTTATTTAGCTTTTAATTTAAATTTTCCGTAGTATTCTGAATAGATTTTTCTGATAGTTTTTTATTACATAAAAGAACTCTAACATGAATCACATTATAAAATGTTGAGTAAAAGAATCAATAATTGAAAAACTTTCTTTTCAAAATACACTTTTAAAATATATAAGTTAATTTTTCTGTGATGCACGCAGGAATGCAAATAACATGGCCTTAAAAAGAGTTATAAATTCAGTTGGTTTGATTTGATTTAAAATTAATGTTGCATCTTAAAGCAATGTGAGGTCTATTTGCAATGGACCTCATCATTTGAATCTCTGTCAAATATCAAGGACAACACACCTGAATTAGTAACTCATTCTAAATTGCCACAACACATCAACCTGAGGAATTTTAACGATGACAGATTTCAGGTTTTCAGAGGCACCAAACTCGCAAGCTATGAATTTGTGACCACGACCACTCGTCTACTCTGCTCACAAATATTTGATTAGAATTATGTAAAAAATAACTCGCGTTGTGTAAAATGTATGTGTATTTTTCATAAAAAGAATAAAGATGATATGCACATTTTTTGTACATATATAAGAGAATAAGATATAAATTATTACACCTAATTAAAATGATTAAAAAAGAGTTAACTTCCAGAATTATGGATTTATGTATTAAAGTAATTATCATTGCTTAATGTGTACAATGTATCAAATTTGAAAATGTATAATGGGATTTTTCATTAAATTATAAACTGTGCATAATCCCCTTTATAGTATGAAAATTTATGTATAACGAAGGACTTACAGAAAAGTAAAGTTATTTAGTAAAAGTAGGCAATAGCTTACAAAATTTCATTTCGATGAATAAGATTTATTTTAGTGTAATAATTTGTAGTGTGGTAAAAAATTAATGTATTAAAAACTGTTGTAGTATATTAATTTAATATTAAATTAACAATGCTAATGTACGCATTTTAAATTATACTAAATAATAGAATTTATGTAATTTTTCTAAATTCTATCATTTATTGCAGCCAGTGGCGCACACAGGAATTTTTCAAGGGGGGGACAGGGTCCGGGGTCGAAAGTTCACCAATCTTGTATCATGCTCCTTTTGATTTTGTCGATTTTCGAGAACAAAATACAGTAAAAAACTAATTATTGAATAAATAATTAGCATTAATTAATAAAATTAATCATTAATAACAAATAATTAATTAAATTTTACGTACTATGTACTTAGAATTATAACCAATCGGAAAAAAAATGAAGGGCTTTGGTGTTCCGGACCCCCAGGACTCCCCCCCTTGTTTGCGCCACTGATTGCAGCAGAAACTAATTGAAGAAACATCTGACTTCTCATGCTTTCTTGTGGAAAAGTTTTTGAAGAAAATGAACTTTATTATCATTTAAATAGTCAGATTTCATTTTATCACTATTTATTATTATAACTGAAATTTTTTCTATTGTTTGCTTGATTTTTAAAAGTATGAAGATGTCATATTTTATAATGAATTTTAACTTCACTAAAATTTACTATGCCTATTTTCAGAATATACAAAATACGTTCGCAAGTCAATAATATATTTCAATTTTTTTTAAAAAAATTATATTTATTATTTTTATTTATTTACTATAGTTTTGAATTTTTTCCGCTATCAAAATATTTTTTCTGAAATTGTAAATATTTGGTATATGTAAAATTTGTTTTCTGTTCTATATTGTAAAATATTGATAAATGTATATATATATATAAATATATATATATAGTGTTTTGTGACAAATAAAATCAGATTAATACCAATAGTATAACTATTTTTGTTAGATGGAATTAGAAAAGATTCAATAACATATATATATATATATATATATATATATATATATATATGTTTTTAGATAAATGTTCAATTAGCAAATTTATTCTTTACAAAAAAACAGGATTTTCATTCTAAGATTTTATAGAAATCATCAATTAAGAATAATTATTAGACATTAGAAATTATTTAAAAATCAATGATTATATACATAATAAACATTCTATTTTAACCTACCAAATGGTTGCTGGAAAATTTTAAATCAAAAAGAAAATAGATTAGGAAATAAACACTTGTATACACAATCAAAATATAAATTGAAACTTTAAAATAATACGAGTTTTGAATTCTCATTGTATAACATCAAATCATAGCATCAAACGTAAATTTAGCTGAATCATGATAAAAAAATTGGTGTATTGAATTTCTAACGTGTTGTTCCTATGTTAAGGAATGAAAACTGGCCTTCTTTCAATACTTTCCAATGTTTCTAAATCCTCAAGCAGAAAAAATCGAAGCGGTCGCCCTTGTTTGTATACAAATCCGCGAGTTACCCTCCGAAATCGGCGGGTTACCTTTGGATGAATAATGCGTGGATTTGGCGCGATCCACAGTTGAGAATAATGATGTTTCGCCAATCTGCGAGTAAACTCCGGTTAGGGTATAACTTGAGGTTAACTCGTGATTGAGAATACGGCCGTAAGTTTAAATCCTTACCATCAGCTCACGGCGCTTAGCATCTCATCCTTACTCCTTCTACTCTCGCGATTACAAAACCTCCACTATATATCCACACACTAATCTGAATATCACGGTTTTTCTTGAGATGATTGGCTGTGAAGTAGCTCAATGCTGGCCCCAAAGATTCCCCAAGAGGGTTAGAATAAAAACATGGGCCCTGTCACAATCCCCTCCAAGAAGAAAACGTGATTTATTTGAGGATCTTAATGACCCGATAGAAATTACATTGAAAAAATTGCACCTAATTTTCACAGAAATTTATAACCCGAAATTAGCACATTAATTACTACACTACACTAAAATAATTACTCCACAAAAAAAAAAAATCCGAAACTAAAATTATCCGAACTTATATCACTCCGAACCTCCAGCTCCGGCTGTTGGTGACCATGTTGCTTGGATTGCTTCCTGGAGTGTCGACCCTGGTTGTACGGGAGAACTGTGGTAGCCCAGTGGTCAAGGTATCGGATCATGGCAGGCATGTCATGAGTTCGATCTCAGTACCACTAAAGATCCACCGTGTAGGGCAGCGATGCACGTTAAATCTGTCGAGAGCTGAAACGTCCTCCCGTTGGTGTGGTGTGGTAGTTAGCAGAAGGAGATACCAGCTCAGGTGTCGTCCACGTCACTTGACCGTGGTTCAAAATTGCATGGTCCGTCGCCAAAAGCCCTTGTGTAGCTGAACATTGCGATGTTAATATTCACTCACTCACTGGTTGTACGGGCTTGGCCTCTTAAATAGTTCTCCTCTGGATCGGACTGGCCCCCCTTGGACTTGCACCTCTCCTCCTGAAGGTCTTGAACCAGCTTCTTTGGTAACTCTATTTCTGGGACGTATGTGGTAGAGGCCTGTTTCTCTTTGCTGAAATGACTCTTTGCATTCTCGAAGTTTCTTGTTTAAAGGCCAGTTCGAATTAGCTGAGGACGGTAGCCCTCTCTTGTTCATTTGTTTTTTTAGACCTCTATTCTTCTTCATTATGGTCTCTCGGACCGTGATGAAGGGTTCCTCCTCTTGCAACCCGTCACCTCCAGCCTAGATTTTTTTATTTTATTATACAGTATTATAAATGATTCCTTTGAACGTATGCTCCTTTTGCGCAAATTTAGTTCCGACTTATGCTTACCAACCTGATTCCCAGTAAGACTTGTCTGTTTCTCTTGCTCCCCCCGTCGTTCACCAGACTCACTATTCCTAAAACTTTGTGACTGATCTAATTTAGGTCTATCCTCCTCGAAACTACTCGATGGATAATCTGAACCACTGCTAACTGAACTTACAGCCTCTATCACTCTCTCATCTCTTTTTCTCTGATGGTAAATTCGCACTCGATTTATATTAACTGTTGCTCTCTTTCCTGCCTTCCAAATGACCAAATTATTAGTCTGCATTCTCAAGACTCTGTAGGGACCCTCAAACTTTGGTTTGAATTTGGCGACCACTTTCTTCGTTGCCGAGCTTTTGGGATGCGTTTCTAACAATAACCTTAATATTAACATCTCGCCTCCTTCTATTGTAATACTTCGCCCATTTTTCATGTTTAACGTAAGTATTTTGTCTAGCCTCCTTAAACAAATTTTCAATATTGACCACTGCAAATTCTGCTCCATCGGACACCATCACCAATTTTTGAAACGGGGTGATAAGCTTTCTACCCCTTTCCTATGCTTTCATGGACTGCCGTTCGCAAGACATACGCAAACTCTCTTAAGAACTGGTCCCAAGTCTCGTGATTATCATTTATAAAACTTGCAATCATTTGCAAAAGGTCCCGATTCACTCTTTCCGTTCTATTAGATTGTGGTCTATATGCAACTGTTTTGACAGGCTTTATGCCTAACCGATTACTTAAATGTTCAAAAACTTCGGATATAAATTGAGGACCGTTGTCACTTTTCATTTTTACAGGAGCTCCATAACGCGATATATAATTCTCAAACAGGGTATCCGCAATTATTTTTGCTGAAGTCTTTTTGAGGGGTATCACCTCGAGCCACCTTGAAAAGTGATCGGTGATTGTTAAAATGTATCGAAATCTTTTTATTCGCGACGCTGAGTAGAGGCCTAACAAATCTAATGTCACTATCTCATTTGGATAACAAGCTACAATCGGTATTAAACGACCAGCTGGTAATGCGTTTTATAATTAACTTTCTGGCAAACGGAACACGTCAAAACACACTGGTGTGCAAAAATTAAGGACGAGACGGTTTTTTCAATATAACTTTGTACAAAAGCTTTCCAAATCAACACATTTAATACCGTAAGATCCCCAATACGTACGGACATGTGTAATATGTAAGCAACACTTACTAAAAAAGAAATCAGAGGGATAAAAAGAAGCTTGATTGAAAAAGTAGCATGGAGCGCAATGCGACTGAAGGCCGAAACATCCCTGTGATGGGTGTCCAGCAAGAAACATCCGGTCTTTAGTAGGGGATATGATCTCGCCTGACTGCTAGGCAGGTTTCACAGCGTCTGCACATGCTGAGAATGAGGGTGTCAATGAGTTGTTGAGGTATTGCTGCCCATTCGTCTTGCAGCGCCAATCGAAGCTCCCGAATCGTTACTGGTGGTAAGGTACGAGCTGCCAAGCGTCTGCCTAGAAAATCCCATACATGCTCGATGGGATTGAGATCCGGAGATCGTGCCGGCCAATCCATACGTTCAATATCCTCACTCTCTAAGAGCTGTTCGGCAGCTACTGTGCGATGACATGGTGCATTGTCGTACATGAAAAGAAACTGCAGACCCATAGCGCCTGTAAAAAGACGCACATATGGAAGAAGAATCTCGTTACAATAACGGGTCCCGTTGACTGAACCTGCGTCGAAGATGTGAAGGTCTGTACGACTACCAAGCATGATGCCTTCCCAAACGAGAACACCGCGACCTCCATACCTGTTCCTTTCAATGATGTTCGAGGGATGATTGCGGCTTCCCCGCTCTCTCCAGATGAGTATGCGATGAGAATCGCTACTCAAACTGAATCTGCTCTCATCTGTAAAGAGTACTCGTCCCCATTCATTGTCTCTCCAATTCCGGTGTTCCCGGCACCACAGAGAACGCCTTCTCCGATGGGCAGGCGTTAAAGGTACACACCGTACAGGGCGTCGTGCAAACAGACCACCACCGTGCAGTCTTCTGGCCACGGTAAAACGCGATATCGGTCGTCTAGTCGCCTGTGTCGTGTGTCTAGCGATTTCTCTCGCTGTCTGCCGCCTGTTTCTTCTGGCCTGTAAGACAATGTACCGGTCATCTGCGGGTGTGTTCCTCGTGGACGACCACTACTGAACCCCCGGATAGCTGTTCCTGTAGTTTGAAATTGTCTCCAAAGTCGTGAAACGATGTTGTGAGCAATTCCGAACTCTGCAGCCACACTTGTCACACTGCGGCCTTCCTCCACCTTCCCAATGATTCGACCTCGGGTAAAAGCATCCAGGTGTCGTCTAACAGATTGATTATTCGCCATTTCACGCTGAGGCAGCAACTCGGTGTGATTTTAACTGCTATACGGCGTGCAATCTCTTTGCCAGAAATACTGATCTTACACCGACAACATGCTTTATACTACTCATACACTCCCCCATTACGTCTACCTTCATATCTGCGCATGGGCTACCGTACATCACCTTACTTAATCTCCTGATTGGTCTTTCTGTCCGCTCTGCCTCTTCGTTCAGCTGATATGCTAATTTTTCGACTTCGTTCTTAATTTTTGCACACCAGTGTATATTGATAAACGGTTGTTCTTATATAGGGAAAATAACAAAACGTCTCTAAGTTTTAAATACGTTTTTTTTTCTTTCCCAAATGTCCTGCTACGTGCTTGTCATGAAATTCGCGCATTATTTCACCTCGCAACTATTGCGGAGTATACACACTCTCAGTTCTCCAAGAGTGGTTGCATATTTCACATAAAATAACAAGCCTTCAACAATTTGAAATCGCGAGACCAGTTCTCACAGATCTTGTACGAGCACGATATCCGACTAAAGACGAAAAAAGCCAAATGAGCGATACTAACCCGAGTGGGATGTTCATTCAAGTTCACTTTCCAGCAAAACGCACCTATAAAGTTTTATCACTTCAAAAATATAATTTTGTTCTTTATTATACCATTAAGTACACATTTTTTAAATGGCTCTTTTTTTTGAGAATCTCTTTTAAACGAGAAAAATTGAATTTCTTTAAAAAAAAAACTCTTTGCAACGGCAACAAAATATTTGTTGGTAGAAGGGCATGAAATCATTGATAAAAGGAAATTGAAATTATCCCATAACTGGGTAAAAAACCAATAAAACTTATTTTTTGTGAGTCGAGTTTAATAAAGTTTTAAAATAAAATCCAAAAAATATGAGTTTTAACATTTGATCAATTTTGCACATTTTAAATGTGCTTGATCTTATAGCGTCCCCATTAATTCTCATGTTGTGGCTCGGGTGAAAAAGTTGTCACATGTATGGGGTCCAGCGGAAAAAAGAGGTTGAGTACAATTGTACTAGATCCTCTTTGGACTACCTCTGCCAGGGAGTATGGTCTTCATACAAAGCTTTTAGAAGGGAAATTCTGTTCCTTCGATACAATGGGCTGTAGGCAGTGTTTCTCAAACTGTGGGGCTCACCCCCCTCTGGGGAGGGGTGCGATAACCCTTCAAGGGGGTGCAAGCATATTGAAAATATAAAAGGCTTAAAAAAATTATTTTTTGGAATGAAATAAAACAAAATGCTTTCTGACAAAATAAAAAATACACATTTACACACTGATATAATTTATATGTAACATCTGGTTTTCCACTTTCAAAAGATTCCACTTCAAACGCTCATTAGCTATCTTTAATCCTAAAACCAAATAAAAAAATATATTTTGTTTGCTTTGCTGTAATCCCACGATGAGAAATTTTTTTATTACGTTTCTTGTAACCCCTAAAATACTACTTTTGATTATCATCTCTTTGACCTTCAAACTTACTGGTATGTTTAACTCCGTCTCCTTTTCTTTTAGGAAAGTTGTAAATAATATTTTTCTGTTGCTTTTTTTCCCCATGTAAATGAGTTTTATGATATATGGATAAGCATATTTAGCACTTTGAAGGATTATTTGGCCAAGATGTATTTTTATGAGTAATCTGAAATATATAATGCATAATAAAAAACGTTTTACACAATTAATTTTTTAGAACTGACACCGATGTTTTTTTGTATCGAATACATTTTTTGCATGGGAGCAATCGCATGAGGTGCTGAATAACTCCAAATTCTTTTAAAACTGTTTATTCGTTAACAGTAACCTTGACAGTATCCTTCGATATGACAGTCTTAATGGAAACTAAAATGAATTTATCACATGTATGCCTCTTTTTTAGAGAGGGGCAAACGGTTTTTACAATCAAGGTACTTGTTTTGGTCGAGTTTCCTGCATGACCCCTTTTGTTCAAAAATATTTTCTATGAATATGCTATACTTTCCCCTATGATTAACTTTGTGGTTTTAATTGCTGTGTTGTACGACTGATTATGGTTTATAAATGTAAATGAGCAGAATATAAAAAAAATGGGCATCTGTGATCTCTCTATTGAAGGAAGTTGAAACTGATCAAGCAATTGAAGAACCTGATGAAATAATGCATACTAATCGTGATAGCGAAAGTAAATATGACAAAAGCGATAGACATGAAACGTTTGAGTTAAATTGAAATTTTCAAATGCTGCCTAAAGAACTCTATCAAGAAAACTAAGAAGCCATAAATGTAACACTTAACCTTGTCAAAAAGACACAAGCACGAAAAGGTTCAACATGAAATTTATAGATCATCAAAGAACAGCAAAATTACAATAACGTGAGCAAAATATGACAGTTTTGATCACAAATAACGTTCTTGTATTGTTAGTGAAAAGTGTCTGTGATTTATGTTCTTTATTAAGGTCACGCACATTTGGAACAGTTTCTTTAGTTTTATAGGATTTTTTCTCAAATCATCAAAGAAAAATTAAAAAGACCTTAAAGTAGGTAAGTATATTTTCTCTTAATTAAATTATTCACTGGAATTGTGATTTTTATCGTGCATTGTAAAAATAATTATAAAAAAAAGGACTGGGGTGACTTAGTCACACCGCGCGACTATTAACGTTAGTGTGGAGTGGGCGCCTGCTCCCGGGTTAAAACATTTTGAAGGTTTCTCGCTTTAAATATTAAAAATAACACAATTATTCTTCATTGGAATTTTACATGCGTTTTCCTTATTTAATATTAATTCTAAATGCTAATTCTGTGAGGCTTAAAATTACAGTTCGTTTTAAACTATTTATAATAGGAGCATTCATTTAAAAAATCATTTTATATTTTTGTATGCATTGTTGTGCACTTGGTTTTACTCTCCTTACAATTAAGCTATTATATCAAGAATAATTATTTTTTTAAAAAATAATCACAGAACGGGTATTTTGGCCAGTGTACTTATAAATGTATCAGTACTGCACAGTGGCGCCCACAAGGGGGGGACGTCCTGGGGGTCCGGACCCCCAAACCTTTGATTTTTTCCCCGATTGATTATAATTCTAAGTATATAGTACGCAAAATTTAATTAATTAAATGTTATTAATGATTAATTTTATTAATTAATGCTAATTATTTATTCAAAAATTAGTTTTTTACTTTGTTTTGTCCCCGAAAATCGACAAAATCAAAAGGAGCATGATACAAGATTGGTGAACTTTCGACCCCGGACCCTCCACCCTTGAAAAATTCCTGTGTGCGCTACTGGTACTGCACAATGTATTTTACAACTAATTTATTAATAGTAATTTAAGAACAAATTTAATTATTATTAGTGACTTCCATGGGCTTGTCTTGCAGAGCAAAAGTTTTCAAATTAAAGCTTAATATTAGAAATTGACACTCTGAGTTCTTTTTCAATATTTAGCTGAGATTTATATTTTGTCTTCAAAGCAGCCACCGCAGAAAATCCGCTTTCACAAAGGTATGATGTTGAAAATGGTAAAAGTATACGAAATGCTTTTGTTTTCAGTGCAGAAAATTCATCATCTACTTCTGCCCAAAATTGAAAGAGAGTTTTATTACAAAATTGTCTTTTAATTTAAACACTGGATGTGAAATCTATGAAAATTTCTTCTTCGGTAGTTGAGAGCCCTTCTAGGGTATTTTGAAATGGATCTCTAACCCATTCATAACTTGCTATCAAGTTGTCCTCAGCAAAAAAATATTTTTAAAATTTTTTGCCAACATAGCTAAATGATATTCAATAGTTTTATAAACAACTTCCACATGTTGTTCTTCAGTTTTGTAAGTTTTTACACATTTATACGCATTTTCAAACATTTCTGTGTTTTTTTGCTTTAAATTTCGGCTCCATAATTCTAATTTTCTACAAGAAGCATTAATTTTATCACTCGTGTCAAACATATGTATATTTGATCATTGAAGTTGAAGATTCAATATATTTAATTTCTCAAATATATTGATTAAGTAGCTCAACTTCATCAGAAATAAACCATCTTGAAATTTCTCAGCTTCCGGTTGGTTTTCCTCTTCTAGAAAAATGGTAATTTCATTTCTTAATTCATAAACACGTTGCAAACATTTCCCGCGTGATAACCATCTTGCTTCGCAATAAAATAGCAAGGATGAATGCACTGCGCCCTTGTCTTTGCAAAGTCCAGAAAAGATTCTTGATTTTAGGGGTCTCATTTTTATGTAATTTACTACAGTTACAACTGTCATTAGCACAACATTCAGACCAGGACTCATTTCTTTGGAAGCCAGAGCTTCTCTGTGGATCATGCAATGTGTCCAGATGCACAGTGGAGATTTTTGTTTCACAAGTGCTTGTATACTTTTAAATCTTCCTGACATTGTACGAGCACCATCGGTGCATATTCCAACAAAAATTTTTCACTCTATATTTGCCTCGTTTATAAAACTATTTATATCAAATAATGTTATTGCTGTTGCTTTAGGTTTTATTGGTTTGCAAAAAAGTAGTTCTTCTACTGCTGACATACCATCCCAAAATCGAACATACGCAATGAAATGAGCATCTTTATTGCTATCTGTTGACCTCGTCAGGCAATTTATCACGCAACTTACCGAAAAGCTGTTACTCTACATCTTCAGCGATATCATCAATTCGACGGGAAACAGTATCATTTGATAGGGATATGAACTGCAACTCTTTGGCAAAATTGTCTCCAAACATAATTCCTACGATCTCAATTACTGCAGGTAAAATAAGCTCTTTGGCAATAGTGTGAGGCTTTTTACATCTGTCTATTTTCTATGATACTTTGTAAGAAGTAAGTAAAGCGTTTTCATTCACTGACAAAGTTTTTTTTAAAAATGTTTTTTGTTTTTCATATGATCTTAATTTTGATTCAAAGAACTCTCGAGGTATGCTAATGTATTGCACTTCAGAATATATATGCCAATATTTTTTTCATTATTCCTAAGAAAAGTTTTTAATGATACGTAATTAGTCTTTTAAAAGCATTGTTAATGTTCAAATTTTGAAACACAAGCAAGTATTAGTATTATTAAGCAAGTTATAACAAGACAAGTAAACCAAGAGTATCAGTATTAGTAAGCAAGTATTAATTCACTAAATATTTCAACTGATACTAACAAATAAAACACGGTCAATATTATTTCTAAAGTGTGCTGAAAACATAATTTTGCCTGAAAGAATAACTGTCCAACTTCTGCACAGAGATAATTGCACAGGAAAGTTTCAAACATTATGTACAGTAATATGAAATAGTTCCAAGTTTTGTTTTTAATTTTGTATAGTCGGAATAAAACGTGGAACCAATTTTTTGGTTGGACGTTAATATAAGTGTATGTGTTCACACATAGCATTCTTAATTGTTTATTATATTATATCCGTAAAATTTAAAGAAAAAGGAATGAATTGGGGGAATCTTTTTAAGTTATATATAAAAAAGATTTTTATTATAAAATATCAGTTGAAATTGTGTAAGGAGAGCCTAGCGCGGTAGCTGAGTGGTCATGATCACGAATTCGTAGCCGGTGAGTCTTGAGTTCGAACACGGAAGATGAGCCGTGGCCAATGCTCCATTAATTATTTTGAGGCTCATAGTCCTTACGTTAGAGTGGTATGGAAGTTTGAAAAGTAGAGGCCCAGCTCAGGTTTCATCCTCGTCACTTGACCGAGATTCA
The DNA here is from genome assembly GCA_019973935.1 of Trichonephila clavipes. Taxonomy (NCBI): domain Eukaryota; kingdom Metazoa; phylum Arthropoda; class Arachnida; order Araneae; family Nephilidae; genus Trichonephila; species Trichonephila clavipes. The sequence goes on from BMAU01020940.1 coordinate 52,739, forward strand.
AAATTATGAGGCCTGTTACTAATAGCCTTCGCGTTGTTTTAGAGAGAGAGCGGCTACTTATATATATATATATATAAAACAAGTAATAAAAAAGTTAAGTCAATACCTACTTAGGTTAACAAATTTTTTTTTTTTATATTTTAGCGAATTTTTATTAAATAATTACAATTAATAGAAATATGTATATGCATATGACCGAATCAAAATACTAAGCGGCAAAATAAAAAGCGACTGTTCTTGCAATTTTCCATTTTCATTTCTATACATGTGTTGTTGGACTATTTTTTTTTGTATTTTACTATTTATTCATTAATTAAATTGAATTATTCCAATAAAACAGTATAGTAAAAAGAAATCACATTCTCAATAATTAGACCATCTCAGATAGAATTCAAACCAATGGCTTTTGGATTAAAAGTCCAACGCACTATTCATTGCGCTATAGGGACATAGCGAGCGATTTTCCTTTTTATATACGGCGGTAGACTATTATTTTTCTTTGTTACTATTTATTCATTAATTAAGTTTAACAAATGAATTAATATTAGAAAAAAACTGTATTAACATCAAGTATCCTCCATCACAAGTTTAAAAAATTGTATTTGAATTTGAATAAATGAATAGAAAGTATTTTATTAACGATTGAAATTTTGAACAATATATATATGACAGGCCCCAGGCCTGCTGGTAAAATGAGGAGGGCATCATCTTCACAATATTCCTTTATTACGTTTCCATCATATATAATCTAACATGGCGGACCTTTTGCCGCGCAACCGGGTGGTATAAAAAACAACATCGCAGCGAGGAGACACCAGCCAAGTCCTTCCTAGTATGCGTTCGCCTTCGTCGTTGCATAGACGTTGCTTTTTTGGGCGTCTGGACTGCGAAGCAGTCCTCAATCCCATATCAGGACATGTCTTCGATGAGGGGCATGGCGAAAGTGGTGTTGTACGTTCTGCTGAGTGGCATGATGATGATTGGCTGGACGATAGGATCCGGGAGGCGTGGCTACTGTGCTTTGTCGGGATGGTGGTTTTTCAAAGTTTTTGCCTTGGCTGAAAGCTAAGTAGCTGCTCTCTGATTGGTTGCTGGGTAAAGTGAACAGTGACTCCAATTGGCTGCCCTGGGGGCTGGGTAAGTTCGCCTTCGTCAGCGCTCGTTGCACCTTTTAACAGGCTTATTTACTCACAAATCCTTACGCGATGGTAAAGAGTTCGCTCTATTTTCATTTATTACTTCCTTAATTTTGAACCTAAACTTTTCAAACCTGACAAATTTCCCCCCTCCGCTGAAGTCTGGCACAGCCAGATTGGCCAATTCTGACTGGCAAGTCCCCAGGGAAAAAAATTATATTTCAATGATATCAAATTCCCCAAATGAAATAAAAATCAAGAAGATATAATAATTGTGTAAAAGAGTGGGCTGGTGAATCCTAACATGTACAAAAAAAAAATAGCAATAATGAATAACAAAGTATCAAAAATTTGGTATAAAACTTTGTGTTACATAGAATTGTTTTCTGAAAAATATCACACATCTAATACTTCCACTATGACTATAATAATAATGAGGTTAAGAAAAAACAACATAAGATAAAGATAATTCACATTAGACATTCAAAAATATAGTAGTGCTAAACAACATAACATAAGATCAAGTGAAATTCTTACTAAATATGCATCAATAGTAAACAATGTTAATAAAGTGATAAATGTTGAAAAAGTTACAAGTACTTCAAAATGGTATTGAATGTTGGAATAATGAGTACATAAATACATAGAAAGAATAGGTATAGAATAAATAACATGATTTTAGGAATAATGGTAAAGTAAATACATACAAAGAATAGATATATGGAGTAACTAACAGCAACATGATTTTAGGAGCTCCCAAAAAAGAAAAGATTACATAACTATAACACAGAAATTTATCAAAATAAACACAACATCAACATTATATCAAAATATCACTAGAAATATAAAATGCAAAGAAAAATAAGGGTATTTCAGATACATCAAGTACAGGTAAAAGTTCAATCAATGTAATGTAATGTTTCACACAGTCCTGTCTTGGAAAATCATAGTTCAATGTTCATCATCCAATTATTGTTTATCTCACAGTTATTTTGTTTATTATTAGAATCTCTACTCAATCAACTCATTTCAAAACATACAACCATAAAAAATCTTCATAACATCACATACTATATTTTAACTTTCAGAATATACTTATATCACAAATAATCACAATGAAATTATTATAACACAATGTATCGTAAAATGACCTCATCACAATGTTTTCATACAGTCCATAATTCAGTTATTTTTTTTAAATAGTCTTCAATAATGTGTTCATTATGAATAAAGATACAATACAAATTCAATTACATTAAATTTTGATTTTCATAATGTAAACAAGTCTTAAATTCAAATTTTAAACACAACTTTTATTATTATTATAAATATTTTTTTTAAAAATAACAATGCACTTCTTCCAAAATTACAATGCACTTCTTTTAAAATTACAATGCACTTCTCCCCCCCCCAATGTGTTTGAGAAAACAAACTCTATAACAAATATAAATAAGAATTTAGCATAATTGGAAATTGGATTTTGAATGAAAAGGTTTTAATCTTGTAGAAGGAACAATATCTGTTAATTTTCCTGTATATTGATTTGGTTTATCTATTTCATAAGTAACATTTGAGAGTTTTCTGACAACTTTAAAAGGACCATTATAAGGAGATTGAAGTTTACTTGAATTAGGGTATGAGAAATTTTGATATAAGACTAAATCTCCAACTTTAAATTTTGCATCAACATAATGTTTATCATACCTTTGTTTCTTTATCTTATGATGCTTAATTGTTCTGTTTACTGCAATTTGTCTAGCTTGTTGTATAGGTGGATAGTTTAATTTTACTTGATTAGGTAATGGCGAATCATATGGCAAAGTTCCAAACATTAAATATGCAGGTGGAAAGCCAGTAACATCATGTGGCGAGTTATTGTATTCATATGTAACTTGTTCTAATAATTTTGTCCAAGGAGTTTTTGTAGTTGAATTAACTTTACATCTTAATTTTGCTACTAATGTCTGATTAACTCTTTCATTCTTTCCATTGCATTGTGGTCTATTTGCTGAAGTTAGTAATTGTCTAATATTATGATGTTTTAAGAATTTCTTAAATATAGATGAAGTGAATGCAGCATTTCTATCACTTAAAAGTTGTTTTGGGCATTGAATTGAAAAATTTGTTTTAAGCAATTTGTATAAGTTTCAGAAGTGACACTTTTGGATGGAAATGTCCAAGCATATCTGGTAGCATGATCCAGAACAATATGCAGGTATTTCTTTTGTGAATTATGATAATTAAATCCTCCTACAGTGTCTAGTGAAATCATTTCAAATGTTTCTTCTGCTACAGGAACTTCTTGCAATAATCCATACTTTTTTTGTGTAGACTTTTTATTCATTTGACATGTTTCACAACATTTAACAAAATTTGAAATGTCTAATATAATGTCTTTCCGGTAGTAAATTGGGGAAATTAATTTTAACATCTTTTTTACACCTGGGTGACCAAATTGTTCATGTGCAGTTGTAATTAATTTTTCTCTCAAAGATAACGGTACTACAATTTTAATTAAATTCTTTTTTTCTTAACTGTTAATACATCATTAATTTTTATAAATTTTGGATCATTAATGTTCTCTGAATTTTGGTATTTAATAATTTCATCAGTATTTAAAAAATGACAAATGGGTGATATATAATGGCATACAGGGTTCCTCGACAACATGTCTGCTTCAACATTTAATTTACCTTTTATATAAACTATCGAATATTCATACTGAGAAAGTTTTAAACTCCACCGAAATAAACGTCCAGTTAAATGTTTTACACTTTTAAGCCATTGTAAAGCAGCATGATCAGTATGTATTGTGAATTTGGATCCATGTAGGTAACAGTGGAATTTATCTAAGGCATCTATAATTGCTAAACACTCTTTTCTGAAATTGTATAATTTTTTTCATGTTTAAGTAATTGTCTCGAGTGATAAGCTATGGGGTAAAGTGTTCCATCTGGATGTTGTTGTTTCAAGACTACGCCTATTGAATCCTGGCTTGCGTCACAAAACACATGACATGGATATTGTGAGTTGTATAATTTAAGTATAGGTTTTTTGATATTAAACAATTCTTTAACTTTTGATAAGCTTCTTGACATTCATGTGACCAATTCCAAATTGCATCTTTTTTAAGTAATTTATTTAATGGTACTCTAAGTGTTTTGCATAATCTTTAATAAATTTTTGATAAACATTGATGGAACCAAGAAATCTTTGGAGTTCTTTCACATCTTTAGGTGGTGCTAATTTTCTTATTGTTTCAATATTTGGATTACTTGGGGAATAATGACCTTGTGTTATTTCATATCCTAAAAATTTTATTTTTTCCTGTGCAAACTGACATTTTGATTTTTAAGTTTAATGTTTTCTTTTTTTTACAAATTTGAAATATTGTATCTAAATGAGTTAAGTGCTCTTCCCCAAGATTGTGAGAAAATTATTATATCATCAAAATAGTTTAAATCAAAAGTTAACTGATATTTTTGTAAAATTTGTCTTATAGTTCTTTGGAAAACAGCTGGGGAATTTTTCCAGCCAAATGGAAGTCTTAACCATTCATAGAGTCCAAAATTAGTTGTGAAAGCCAGTTTCTCTGCGTCTTTTTCATGAATTTTAATGTGCCAATAACCACTTGTTAAGTCGAGCGTAGAGAAAATTTAGCATGAGTTAAATTATCAATTACAAAGTCTATCAGAGGTACAGGGGTGGAATCTTTTCGTGTGATTTCATTTAGTTTTCTATAATCGATACATAATCTTGATCTTTTCCCTTCATCCTTTTTGTATGCTAAAGTTACAGGGGCAGCATATGGGCTATGAGAGGGTCTAATAAAACCTGCTTTTAACAATTCTTCTATCTGTGTTTGTATTTCTTTAGCTTCTTGTTGACTGTTTCTATAAGGGCGTAAACTTATAGGAAGGTCTGAAATTAAATGAATTCTTTGTGGCTCTAAATTGATACAACCTACATCATACTTATTTTGTGAAAATATGGTTTGAAATTTGTCAAGAAGTTGGGTTAAATCTTCCCATGGCTCACTAGTTTGTTTTGGTACTGTGTCCTCAACAACCATGGCTGGGTTAAACAATCTTTTCAAATCAGCTTTAGGGCTGTCTGATATTTGATCTAAACCGTTATTATTCTTAACGTTAATATTATCTTCATTATTTGCATTATAGTAGTTCATATCTTGATCATTATTAAGAGTTTTACAATATGTCCCATGATATGTTCTCAACTCACCAACGCACTTATTTACAAATTTAATATTACTTAAATTTTTACCACATTGAAAAATACACATGTTACGAATACTAATGTCAAGCTTAAATAAATGTAAATATTCAAGTCCTAAAATAATATAAGGCAAGTTAGTATCAATTACAAACAAATCTATTTGCTTAGATATGCATCCAATATTCATATAAACTTTAATTATACCTTTGGGATGAATAGTCTCACAAGTTTGATTTATTTTTACATTACTATTTTTTAAAATTTTAATGTTTTTTAATTGTTTAGCTAAATTTATTGGAATCAATGACACATTGCTTCCTGTGTCAATTAGAGTATAAAAGTGCTTGGAACATACCATTGACTCAATAATTAGTTGTCATCCTTGCCTCTGGTTATTTTCGTTTCTGTGGGCGAGTAAAAATTATTTCTATCCTGTTGTACAAACTGCCTAGGTTGACTGTTAAACTGTTGCCTCCCACTGACTCTCATCATGTGAGATTGATGTGGCTGTCCATGATTTCCTCTTGATTGGAATCGGTACTGTGGATCAGTTCCTCTGTGTATACTACCGTCGGCTTGGTTATTCCATCGGTTATAACTTCCAGTATCTACCGGTTTTCGGTCTGCGCTGTCCGGTGTTACTGCGATTAATTGTCGCATGGTTGAGATCCATTCGCAGGGTGTCGAAATCTTCTTGATAACTAGGAACTTTTGATAATGCATGGGACTGGATAATGTCATATGTTCCACAATTGAACTGTCATCATAATTTAGTTTCTTCCCCAACGAAAGTTTTTCCGTAAAAAAGGAAATTAATTCTTTAGTGTCGTTTAATTTTAGCTTTTGAAATTTTCGAATATCCTCTTGTTTCGTCGCATCGAATACCGTCATTAATAATTCTTTGCTTTCTTGGTAAGACTTTTCAAATAATTGGTTTTCATACCAAAATTTTAAATAGATTCCCGTGAGATATCTAGGAATATTTTGCTTCTTCCATTGCTCGTCTTTTTGATATTCCAAACATTGTTGATCAAAACAGTCCAGAAAACTTTTAAAACTACTAAACTTATTAAGATCAAATTCAGGAAAAAAGAAGGGTTCTTTGGATGTGTTGACTGGTGACTCCTGCCGGAAAGAGTCGTCCTCCATGGTAGTATCGTTTTCAATGCAGTCGCTCGTTCGAAAAAAAAAAATTGTTGAAGTTCATTCCATTGGTTTCCTCGCGTATTTTTCGGTTTCTTAAATCATCCTGTCGACTCTTGACAGGCCCCAGGCCTGCTGGTAAAATGAGGAGGGCATAATCTTCACAATATTCCTTTATTACGTTTCCATCATATATAATCTAACATGGCGGACCTTTTGCCGCGCAACCGGGTGGTATAAAAAACAACATCGCAGCGAGGAGACACCAGCCAAGTCCTTCCTAGTATGCGTTCGCCTTCGTCAACTTCCGACTTTTATTTTGGGAACTGGAACCTAGACAGATTCCTCCATCCCATATCTGGATCTTAGTGTGCCTTGCGCTGTTGTTCCTGGTTCGGTGGTTGAAGGGGTGTGGCCAGTACGTGAGGGACCAATGGCGTACGAGGAGGTTAAAAGTAGGAACACGATTGGATGAGTGAGCATTGGACTTTAAAGAAAAATTGCCCGATCGGTTTTAGGAAGAAAAATTTAAAACTTGGAATTTTAGAACATTAATTTAAAAAGATGGAGTATGGAGAAATAAAAAATTAGTCCATAAACGCATCCATTAGCATTAGTGCTTGCTGTTTAAAGTCATTGGATTTCTTGAGATCAGGGAGAATTTGTTTTAACTTAGGGAATTGTTTAAAGATATTGCTTACTATTTTAAAGAGATCTATAATGTCTTTGAAGTCAGAGGTATTAATTTCATTAGAGGGGGAAGCTCGGGGAGTACTTTGCCTTTCCAATCTATTATTCGTATTGGAGGGGGGAGAGTCGTTGTTATTTTTGTTTCCAGAAACCATGTTGGCGAAGGAAATTCCTTCAACCACATTATTACTGGTGAACTTTTTGCTATTTCTGTTAACAAGTGGGGAACCTTTTCTCGGCTTAGGGAAATTGGGACATTTGGTGTAACAGGCAGTATGCCCGTACGCGTTGCAATTGATGCAATATGGGTTTTCCTGCCTTTCTTTAATGTCGCAGTCTTTTGTTGGATGTTCTTTGCCGCATTTTAAGCATCTTGTGATCATGTGACAATTGGCTGCGGTATGAAAGAAATTGTTACAATTGAAGCATTGCGTGGTTCCGTGGACGGAATAACCTTCAATTTTAACTTGCATGAAGCCCAAAAGGGTAAGGTCAAAAACGGTTAAATTGAATTCACTTCTGGGCATAGTTATGAGAAAAAAGGGGAGTTCTAATTTTGTTCTTTTGGAGATCAATTGATTAACACTGTCAACAGTGTAACCTTGATCTATTAAGTCAGAGATAATGTCATTAGTTTTAGTGCATCTGGGTAATCCTTTTACTACAACTTTAATGGGTCTGGTTTCTTTTGGTTTTATTACATAGAATTCTATATCTATGTCCTCATCCATAAAATTGACGAGTTTGGTGTGGTCTTCGTGGCAATCAATGTTTAATTTTATGTGTTTTCCAGAGGATTTAGACTTTACATTTGGGAATTTTTGCGTTATTTTATTCAATTGCTCTCTATAGTTATTTTTAATTTTTAGAAAAATCGGATGTGGGGGTGGGGGTACTGGGATATCAATAGTTTCAGGAACGCTAATTGCTGGGTCTTGATCTAGGTTATCGTAGGAGTTTTGAACTTCGACTGGTTCAAGTACCGTCGTTGGCGTGGTGGGGCGAGCAGTTTTACTGGGGAAGACAAAGTCATCCGAGTTATTTTTGGTGTTTTTTCTTTTCTGAGAGGGTTTTTTATCGTTATCATTAATTTTGTTATTTTCAGTTGCTTTTTTAGGGGCGCTATTTTTAGTTTCAAGAATAGAGTGATCAGGGCAGTTAGAGTTTAAGCATAGGGGCATAGTCCGCAGCTCACTTACCAATAGTTCCCTGGCTTCAATGGTCTCCTTGAGGTGCTTCTCCATGTCGTTGCGAACTCCTGTTTCGTCTTTCGTATGTTTTGAGAAGTCTAAGTACTTTTTGTATCCATCGATCATGATGTGCTGCTTATTAAGTCGTTCCATTGCATTCCTGCGTCTTTCGCTTGCCTTCGTCAGCGCTCGTTGCACCTTTTAACAGGCTTATTTACTCACAAATCCTTACGCGATGGTAAAGAGTTCGCTCTATTTTCATTTATTACTTCCTTAATTTTGAACCTAAACTTTTCAAACCTGACATAGATATACTATATGCATGACCCGGCGTTGCAATGGCTTTCTCTACTTTTATAAATTTTCCCTTTCCTTCACAAAATAAGCACTTCTAATTCTCTTTTTCAAAATGACTTCCGCCCCTCCCCCTCTTCTACTTAGTCCGGCGTTGCTCGGGCTTTTACCGAGTGTATAACTTAAAATTCCCTGTTTCGAAATTTTTTCGCTTTTCTTTGTCAGACAGGTTTATTTTCCCCCGGCATTGCATGAACATTTTTAATTGCATAACATATTGTCATGGAAATTTTTCATCCCACCTCGCTATCAGCCGTTCCTTATATGTGTGCATGATTTCTATATGAAAGTCATTACAAAACTCGCGTGGTAATTTCCCACAATTAATTATCACTGCCCTTTTAAAATTTTAGCTACCGTTGAATACCCGCTGTTGAATCTGTCGAGAGTTTAAACGTCCTAGCGTTGGTGTGGTATGGTAGTTAAAGAGATGGGTACCAGCTCAAGTCTCATCCTCATCACTTGAAAATGATTCAAAATGTCGAGGTTCGTCGCCAAAAGCTCTCGAGTAAGTGAACAGGGGGACTTAAATATTCACTCACTCAATTTGCAACTTTTTATAGGTCCCGGAAACGAAAATGTACATTTTTAAAAATAGTTGCATGTTGAAAAAGTAGAGATTTTTATAATTACAAAATTTCACAACTAAATTAAATATTGAATTAAGATTAGCATATTTTGAAATGTTCGATACACAGGAGAAAAGTTTCATGCAATTATTTTTATGAATGAAGAAGTTACAAAAAAATTTGGATTTGATAAGTAGTTATTAAATATTTAAAATTTGAGTATTATTTAAAAATTCGTAAAAAAAGTTTTCTCTCGTTATTTTATTTTTTAAATCACTTAACTCTAAAAGATCAAAGCATGAGTTTTTGAAGAATCGTTTTCATATAAACCCATCGATATTGATTCATTTTAGAAAAAATCATAAAATATGTAAAGTATCGTTGTTTTGTGGGAAAATAACATACTGTATCTTGGCGAAATAAATTATCTTTCGAATTACAAAATTGCTGGCGAAGTTATTAATTGCGCGAATAAAATTTTGAGTATTTTTAAAAAAATCATAAAAATTAAGCGATGATGTTGTTTTGAACCCTGGTAAAATCGGTAAAAATAGAACGCTCTTACCGAACATGCCGCGAACTTAGCGAAAACAGGAGTGAAAAGACGTTGAAAATAAAAGGAAGAGATATTTATTTCCACGAAATCTGGTGATTTTCATTATTTGTAGGCATCTTCTTTTCTATTGTAGCCTTTCATCAAGCGTAGAGTGCACACAGAGGAAAAGTTACTCCTTTGGCGCCAAACCCTTGGCTATTGTAAAATTGCATTATTTGTTAAAGTTTTAATTTTTTTTTCGGCTTCATTTTCAAGTTAATGCCTTCAAACTTCACATATCGATTGCAAAAAAAAGGTAATTTTTAAACAAAAAATGTAACAAAAATAATGCTTAAATATTTCTCGCAAAAGGGGGGGAATAAACGAAAAACACAATTTTTTTTTTAGGAACCGTAATTTTTTCAATCTTTGTACAGATTACGGATAATATCGTTCTACAGACCGACAAAAAGTTTTGGAAGATTATTTTTATAAATAAAGAAGTTATTAAGTATTTAAATCAAATTGTGAGTTTTTTTTGAAAATCGTTGAAAAAAAGAGTTTGACATTTTTTTAAATGACTGATTCTGAAAGAGAAAAGCATGAGCTTTTTAAGTGTAGAATATCATTTCATTAACATGAAAGAAAATGCAAACGGAACGATTTAGAAATCATTTTCATAAAAACGTATCAATTTTGAGCCATTTTAGAAAAAAATCGTAAAAAATAGAAAATATCATTACTTTGTAAAGCAAGTTATACCGTATCATGGCGAAGAAATTGATCTTTCCAATTCTGTAATTATTTTTTGTCCGTCTCATAAAAAATTAGATCGTGTTTTAAAAACTTCGGGGATAAAAAAAAAAACACCGCTGAAAAATTGGAACTTCGCTAAACTCGTCCCGAGTCATTTTAAAGTTTTTAATCAATGTCTTTTTAACTAATTATAATATAGGAATATAAATGGTCAAAACGGATTCCTCGGATCATTCCCGATGTACCTTCGGATCATTTTGGTACCTTCGGTGAGTTTCTGTGTTGTGCAGTTCGTTTGAAGATAGACGCACGTAGAAACAAAGATACGTTTGCTTACCTACGAATTTTAATAGTGTAGATAAAATATCAGAACTTCTCCCGAAATTGGAAAGATAGCAGCAGAGAAGAGATGTCAAGTGTCAGGACATAAACATTAATTTCTTCTTGTTATTTTATTTATGCTTATTATAATCTATCATTCGAAATAAACATACTTTTCTATGGATATAGATATTTTTTTCTCGGCCCTCCACAAGTTAAATCTTGTTTGTTTGGCCTAAATTAGTCTTTGAGTGTGACACCCTTTCTCTACGCGATGGGTCTTCAACGGCACAAGCAGTGGCGTAGCTAGGTATCCAAAGGCCCTGATGCAAAAATGAATAAGGGCCCAATCTTGGTTGGTTTTATCAAGTAAAAAAGAAAAATGTATGAAGATTTTAGCATGCAAAGCTACTTTAATATCAGTGCTTTATTGTACCCTGAGGAATATAGGAAGGCAAAGATAAAAACTACCTATATGTATGTGTGCATGAGTTTTCTTGTATGAGCTTTAGTGATCGCCCAGGTTTGATTTGACAATACGACAGACCTATTTCAGAACAGCTGAGAAGAGTTAAGGAACCGCTGGAACCGAAAGACGAGAAGTAACGTAATAGATAATGAAAAATTAAACAATAACGAACAAGATTACAAATAATAACATAAGTATTAGAAAATAAAATGATTTTGATAAAGAATAAAAGGTTTATTATAAGAAGATTGAACTTGTGTGTGTGTGCCTATTTAAAGCAAATTGACAATTTCCTTTACAATCTTTTCCTAGTTTTAGTTTTGGCAAACGTTTCAATAACTTCAGTTGAATCCAGGTTTTATACGACTTTGTTTTCAATTGCTATTGGCGATAAATACGGAGTTGGCCGACACCGTTTCTTAAACAATTTTTAATTTGTTAAATAATATTTTTGCAGCTGCAGAAGTGACAGGAATTATATAGAATAACAACGTCGCTGTAAAAACATCTATTAGGTCGCATTCTAGCACTCCATACTTGCTCCTTACATAATTGGTGAACAGTCATTGTCTGGGTTAAAGGGAACTAGGAGGTAAATATTAAAAAAAGGGAAAAGTTTGGCCTTATTACATCGGAATACTTATTTCGGATTTCGTCACACTTTTATAATAAAGCTGTTTCATCTACATTTAGAAAAAAAATATTGGTCTTAGAAAATTAAATATTTGACAGACTATACTTATACCAGTAAAATGTAAATTTAATAGAGTTAATATTGTTTCTAGTATATCTTATTGAAAATAGTAATTTTAAATATTTCTTTCCAGTTTTAGAAATCAGTGATTAGAATCCAATTCTTTAAAAATGTTTTTTAACTTTCCTTTACCTTTTTCTTAAAAATGGGGATCTATACCATATTTTTTTCAAGCTTCATTTGCTTTGCACTTGAATCATTTGAAGTAGCTTCTATAAATATGCATCGTCAAAGGCGGTATCTTTAACTGCAATAATTATCGAATTTCTTTCAGTAGGCTTCTCAAGAAACACTGTAGTGACCACATTATCTATAAGTCACTATTAACAGAAATACTTGGGCGAGAAGCACTCGTAGAAGGCTGACTAAGAAATCAGTCAATTTTGGGTGATTTTTGTTCACTATTTTCTCTTTAATGGCGTTGTTTGCCCTTAAGCAGACCACTAGGTTTCGTTTTTTTTATCCATAATTGTAGTTTTCTAATTTATGCAATACAATTCGTATGTGCTCGCGCACGCACGAGTACTTACCGACATTAAGAAGGAGAATTTATTATGCTATACTATAAAATTTTCTAATTTATGCTATGCTATAAATCGTCGTTGGGGAATACTTGGCTATTTATTTATTTATTTATTCGGGAGGATTGAACTCATCCATCAGAGGGCTTAGAGCTACGAAACGGTTCATCGAGAGTGACAAGAAATGATACAAAAACTCTATGCATGAACAAGAAGTACAGTGCAATATTACATTGATTATTTTTAAAAAACAACTCTGCCAAAGAGCAGAGGTGGGGAGGGGCACATTTAGATCATTCTATTGCGAATAGATTTGGAAATATTGAAACAGGAAACTAGATTATTATGAATCATAATTGTTATTAAATCGACCAGGAAAAGTTGTTTCCTGCGTATGTTTTTTAAAATGTAATGTAAAATTACTCATGGAACTTGAAGTTTATTCTCAAAAGTAACACAGTTTATAAAAAAAAATTAAAAAATTGCGGACACAAGCCTCGCATTCATGTCACGCCAGCCACGAGTCCGTGACTTTGACCACTTGACTACCACCTACTCATGATCATTAACGTAAAGCTTCTAAAACCCTAAATGTGTGAACACTTTCTCGCTCAAATAAAAAGTACATGTTTCTTAGAAAATCGTGTTTAAAGCGAACTCCTGAAATTATCCCACGAGAACTATTTGTTGAAAAGATCAACAAAAGCATCCATTAATTATTTTTACTCGAAATAAAAGTTCTTTTCCCTTTACTGATTTTTTTAAAAAAAAAAAAAGATGTTTATTTTTCTATTATTTCAGTTTTTTTCTCCTTTTCCAAAGGTGTCCTTTTGCTGGATCATTTGATGCTCACAGCTGTGACGGGTAAAGTTAACCTGCATTTGGGGAAAAAAAAATCTATATTAAAAATTGTCTATTTCATGGAACTGCTAGTGAAACTCGAAACCGTCATAGGTGACTGATTTGTATGGGGTAAATCATTTGTATTTGATTGCTAGGTGCGTTCTAGAATTCAAGAAAAACAATTTCTCCCTGAATTTCGCTCGAAATGCGAATTTTTTATTTAATTATTTATTTATGGAGGGTGAGAAAGGAAATGTTCACTAAAGAAATCATGCTCTCGATTTTCTTGTTTCTATTTTGATCTTTTTTTCCATTTTGCCATCTTAAAAAAAATGAAAAAAGATGTATTACGTTATGTAAATCAGTAAAAAGAATGTTATTGCACTGCAAATAACTTATTCAGAACGATAAATATTTTATTTAAATATTTGTTGCCTTCTTTATTCTCGAAGAATAAAAAGTAAAAGAAAAATCCATTTTATCTTTTTCATTCTGAGTTCTTAAATATAATCTTCGTCCAAAGGAATTCATTTTTGCCTGTTTCTATTGTATTGAATTTTTATAATCTTACTTGAAGAAAATAGAATAATACACTTATACGTAAAATGATACTTAAAATTGAATCTTAAATAGATATCTCAAAAATTTGAATTTTATTCCTGTTTAACATAAAATTCTATTTATTGAAAAAGAGTCTCAAAATTACAGCGTTATCAATATTTTAGAAGTAACACCTATACTTTTTATTTTAATGGAATTAAGTTTCGAAATCACCTTTTTCTAACATAAAATCCAAATGAACTCGATCTTTCTTGAAATGAGAAACTTTTAGCATTCATTTTGCCATACTTAAATTGTAAAAGCATTCTAGTAATGTAAAATTTTGGCTCATGCGTTTGATTTGATATAGTTCTGTACCCCATTTAATTATTATCTATTGCATAATAACACAATTATATTCAAAAGGTAACTTGTTTAGAGAGCAAGTTAAATAATTTATAAAAAAATAAATAAATACCAATAAATTTGTTTTGTATTTTTAAAGTATAATTGCGTATAATAAATGAATTTTAAAAGTATAATTAATTTATTTTGTATAATTAAATTCACGCAGTAAAAAATTAATATTATATTTTTTCTTGAACGTTGACAATAATTCTGTAAATTTCGTGAAATTTTATAAAGATTGGATATTATAAGAACAATGACCTCTGAAATATTTGGAATTAAAAGGAAAACATTTATATTTTCTTGAATATAGATTCTGCTCTTTTATGAAAATGCTATTAAAAATTGAAAATAACTAATTAAATATTTTATGTAAGGGAAAAAGTATTTTCATATTTTTAAAGTTTATAAAAGAGAGAGAGATAAAAATATACAACAACAGAATTTATAGGCAGGGAGATGTATGTTTGGAATATATTAAATTCACTTTGATGTAAAGATCGACAAATTTCAATACTATAAAACCAGTTGTCCCCGATCTCGGGGGCCATGGTAACCTAGTGGTCAAGGTAACGGTCTCGTGGCTGTTGCGTTATGAGTTCAAGCCCAATACCACTGAAGACCCGCTGTGTTGAGGAATGATGCACCTTAAATCTGTCGAGAGTCCAAACGTCCTCCCGTTGGTATGGTGTGGTAGTTAGGGGGATGCCAGCTCAAGTTTCGTTCTCGTCACTTGACCTTGGTTCCAAATTACGAGGTCCGTCACCAAAAAGTGCTCATGTAGCTGAACAGTGCAACATTAATATTCTCTCACTCACTCACGCCCAATCTCGGGGCCACGGACCAGTATCGATCCGAGGATTAAATGGTACAGGCCATACAAGGAAGATTAAATTATTTCCATTTTATTTCAAATCGTGTATTTCTCTCGAGTTTGCATGAGTTCTTATGGAAATCACTTTAGATTCTATTATACCCCTTTATATTCACTTTTTGGTGTAACTGTATTTTATTCTGAAGGCATGTATTAATATAATTAAATTAAAATTATTGAATCAAAACAATCCAAAATATAAACAGTCAACGTCTCCCGTCAGCATGCCGCGATAAATTATCAAACGTTGACCCGTACGCGGGGATAAAAAGCTTTGGGAACACTCAGGGTCGTCTTAAGATTTCTTGAGGCTCTGGGCCCTTTCAGAAATATAGCACCGCCTATAACTCTTAAAAGTAGAAAGTACATAATATACGTTGTTAAATATTCGTACAAACAGTAATCCGAAACAAATAAATTTACATGATTTATAACCACCAAAGCCAGCTCGACCGATTGCCGCCTTTTGACAGAATGGGTAAAGATGGTGTATGGTGGTAGGCCTGGCCTGTACGCGTGAACGACGGTCATCACATGTAGCCAGTTGACATATTAACCTTAATTCCCAGTTTTTTGGAGAATGCAGCCTGAAATAACATTAACCGTTGAAATTATTCAAATTATGATCTAATTAAGGCTAAGTCAAGAAGGAGATGAGGCCTTTATTGCGGCTGAGGCCCTGGGCCCAGGCCCAGTTGGCCTATGTCTTAAGGCGTCCCTGGTTCTTAGGGATCTCTCTCTCTCTATTTTTTGTGACAAAAGTAAAGACATAATTTTGAAAACTTATTTCTCTTTCAGGAGCTAAGAAACCGATCCTTTTGTAGAAATGGTAGCGTTCCGAAAACTTGGTCTAATGAGGACCAAAAAGTGGACGAGTTTGTGAAAATGCCGAGTTATGCTCGTGTTGTTCTTCACTAGGCCCCTATAAAATCATGATCAGCATAATTTAATCGTCAAATGCTATTTCCGGTCATTTTCTCAGGAAAATTAGGGGAATTTTGAACTGTACACCAACTGGCAACAATGTCAAGACGGCATCATTATACCATGTTTGTAGTCCGTGTCTGGATCTATCACCATACAACATCATTATCCATTTAGTAGAAGGGTGGGAATCGGCTTGTGTATAGATTTTTGAAATTTTTGTTTTAATTACATGAAATTATTACAGTTATATACATAAATTATATATAAGTGTATGCCATTAGAGCATGTAAGAAGAAATATCATTTAGTACAAATAAAATTATTAATTGCCTCTTTAATGCACTAAATATATTGCGCTTATCATTTTTATTTAGAAACAGGCATAAACAAAATGAGTAATTAAAAATTCGAATGAATTCATGGTTCTATATAGAAGGGCTAGAGAGTAAATAAAAAAGAGGTTATTCATAGCATTCAGCAAAAAATATTTTATATTTTAATGAAAAAGGAAAAAAAAAATTTACTTTTTAAAAATAAACCTTTTTTTACCACCTTGATATTTTATTCGTATTGCATCATGATAGTCAATTATTTACCAAAATTAATAAGGTTACAAATTTCAAAAAAGGGGTTAAGAATTTTATTTTTTTTGTCAGTTGAGAGAATAGATGTAAATAAAACTTTCCCTAAGACTCACAATACTTTCCAAATTACTAAGAATTCATTTATATAAAGTTATTAGAATAGTGCAAGAATCTATTTATAAAGTTAATATAAGCTTAACTTAAAAGAAAAGAATATATAGTGCTCGATCTTAATATTTATTCTATAAAAGAGTGGAACTGTATCAGACAGTTGATTTATTTTTAATACAACAAATTATATATATATAGAAAGGGAAGTTGATTGCTTTAAATCGTCCTATTCCTCCAGTAAAAATTGTTTTTTAAGGGAAAAATTATCCTGTTTAGTTCTGTTCGGTATTCATATATAGAAATAGGTAATATCTTCCAAGGTCAAGATCAAATGGCATTTTAAACCTCTCTTCCACCGAAAAAAGAAAAACGGATTTTTTCCCCCAGCATTACGATTGACTCCGCAGTTCTTATTCTTATCGCATTTTCCGCTTCACTGGAGAGGATGATTGCCCCCTGAAAGCGCTAGGGAGAGCGATTTATTACCCACCTTGGAATCTTTAAGCAAATATTTACGCCAAAAATCTCACATTACACCCAAGTATTTTAATCACTGTAAGAAAACGAGAAAATGTTTGATTGTGCATATTTGTTTATACTATTTATATTCTTAGCCTTTTCACATTTTATATGCATCATTATCAGCAGTAGTTTAGAACATTTTTAGATTAATTAACATACTTAAGTGTGTGTGTTTTCTTACCTTGAATACACAGTTATCTTTCAAAAACATCTCCGATGTGAATACTATTTTTCAAAAAAATATTTTCTTTTTTCGTTTGCCTCTCATATCGAAAAAAAAAATCTTTCAGTGACTTATAAAAGCCGATAGCAGTTCATTTACAACACGGAATATTAACGGAATCTAAAATTCATTAATTCATTATTTACCTAAAATGAAAGGACTATATATAACAAAACACAGTATATATATATATATATATATATATATATATATATATACATACTCTTAAAATTGAAATTAAACTGTTATATTTATTACTAGCTGAAGTACCCATTCTTAGCATAGGTTAATTACCTGCAGATAAAAAATGTTTTTCTTGATATAGTAGCGGAGAAGTAGCTCACACAAAAATATTTCAAAGGAGGGGGAGGGGGTCCAGGGCCGAAAGTCCACTATTTTGGTACAATGCTTCAATACGCCGCCCAACATATTCTTTTGATTTTGTCGATTTTCACGAACAAAAACAATACAAAATTGATTATTGAATAAATAATTAACATTAATTAATAAAATTAATTATTAATAAGAAATACATAATTTAATTTTACGTAATATATAAATAGGATTATTACCATTCGGAAAAAAAATCAAGGGCTATGGGGGTGCTCGGATCAGTAGGACACCCCCCTTGTGTGCGCCACTGAAGCTGAAGTTTAACTTAACTCAGTGGCACAACAGCCGTTGAGGGCCAAAGCCTACTGTGTCCAACTCAGTATACGTGACCTTGGGCCCTGAGATGTATGAACAGATGTTCCGATCAGGCGGGCAGTTTGACTCGAAACCCCCAGTATTAAGTTCGCCTGCTAGCCTGGTACTCATTTATCGACCCACAGAAGAGATGAAAGGCTGAGTCAACTTTGCCTAGTCTGGGGTTTGAACCTCGGACCTGTGGTGTTGAAGCCCGATGCACAAACCACTCAGTCACTAGGCTTCATAGCTGAGTTATAAGGAGTGTAAAACCCGATACAAAACAATGTATAGAATAATATGAAATAACTTTTTATAATAAGTACACTTATTTTTTTATCTGTAACAACCCTTAAGCCTTTTCAACGCCTCCTGGGGGAGGGGGATGAATTTTCGAAAAACTCACATTTTTAGAGGATCTCTACTCAATGAAAGGAATGAGCCTAGAAATTTTCAGGTCTGTAAGTCTAGTAGTTAAAAAACAGGAATATTTGTCTGTAACGCCGATTAAGCCCTCACAAGACCCCTTGTGGATCAATTTTTGCGACCCCCTTTTTTGTAGTGTACCTCTACTCCATCAAAGGAACGTACCTGTTAAATTTCAAGTCGGCAGGTCTAATAGTTCAAAAATGGTGATATTTATTCAAATAGCCCCTTAAGCCACAGCGTTTCTCAAACTGTGGGGCGCGCCCCCCCCTAGGGGGCATGATAACTCTAAGAGGGGGCGTGAGCATATTGAAAAGTCGCAAACAAAAGGTTATTTAAAAAAATTATTAATTTACTGGAAGTAAAGAAACAAATTACTTTGTGATATAATAAAATATAAAATATACATTTACACTTATATAATACACTTATAAATGTATCAGTGCTGTGCAAAGTATTTTTATTATTAGTTTATCACAAATAACTATCTCAAACACAATTTAGACACCTATAAATCACAAAATAACTATCTCAATCTCAAATTAAAGTTATTTCAACCACTTATGAAACACATATAATTTTTCTCAAAACACAAAATATAGTTAACTCAACCACCAATGAAACACATATAAATCACAATAATTATCTAAAAACACAAATTAAAGTTAACCTCCTACAAAATGAAGTAATTTTAAAAGAATAACTTTTAGAAACTAACGGACGAAGTAGAGTATCCTATTTTTTAAAAAAAGCTGCATTTCATTTAATATCGTTCTTTTGCTCTACCTACCTGCGTGAATCTGCATTTTTCAACGATGAATATAACTCAGACAACATATAATTCAAGTTTCACAGACGACCACTTAGAATCCATTGTAAGATTAGCAGTTAGTGTTTACCGAGTTATTCCAGATTGGAGCAGAGAGTATTCAGGCTAAGTCTTCTACTGAGACTATAACTACGAGAACTAACTTTAAATGAAAATGGTTTATTTTTAATGTACTTTTAATTGTTTGATGATAGATGCATCATTTGATATTATTAAAGTTCTTGGTATAATTATTATGTTTGTACCTTGCGTTTTGCTTAAGACGTCGCTTTAAAAGAGTAATTTTTTTATTGTAATTATGTAGGTCAGTACATGTTCTCTGTATTTATTATTGTTATATAAAAATGTTATCGAGCCTTTTTTAGCTCATCGCACCTACGCCACATGGTGGACCGCAACGTCTTGAAAAAAGTAGAGGTAGACCGTATCATACAAAAGTCTGCCCACCTCTCTGTTTTAAGATATCCATTAATGCCTATTCCAATCCGTTCCTCTTTTAATATGACATATTCTTCAAGGAGACCATACGAATTTATTGCCTTCTGTGATATAACCAGAGTCAAAGCATTCTCAAATCCAGTTTAAGAATCTGAATATATATAGGGCATTTATATGTTGAACGTAGATTGAAACATTATTTTCCTGGCAGATTGTTTGTGGCTAGTTGAGTAATTGGGAAAATTTGCAATGTGTCCAATAAATACTCTTTTAGTATTTATTGGTATTATTATAAACTCTAGCACAAGAAACTCCGAAATGATGTTTCTTGTCTTACTAAAATTTATGCTGTTACCTTGTGCAAATGAACCCCTTAAAGTATCCGACTACTTGCGACAATTTTTTTTAAAAAAATGGAGATATGGAAATTTCCCTGTAGTTTTTAAATTTATTTAGTACACATTTTCAGAAAAAAAAGCTAAAATTAAGAAGAGAAGAATAATTATTGCTACCAAAATGGGAAAAAATGGATAAATATTATCAAAAAAATTAAATAAACGGGGCCCACTCTGTGCAAATAGTAAAGATCAAATTCTCAATTTTTCAATTTTGGTGTATTACTTTGCTCTTCCTTTTTGAAATGACCTTCAGGATACGAGATATTTTAATTTTTACAAAAACTAGAGCACTTTATCGTACTTTGTATATGAAATTGATTTAAAAAACAGTGGTTATACTCAGATAAGGGTCGGTAATTTTTTTAATAAATCAGTGATTGATAAATCTGAAGGTTTCAAACACTTCTACTGTTATACACAGAACATACACAAAAAAATTCAGCAAATTATTTTAAAATATTTTTGAGTAATGGCTGTCCAAGTTTGAGCTTTTCGAAAAAAAACACATTTCGAGTAAAATGCGTTTTATGTTTGACATCTTATGTAAAATTATGGCATCTGATTTTAATAAAACACTTATTGTTTTTGTTCTACTGAATGGAAAGTAAAAAAACTTGGTATTTTTATAAAGCTAATAAGATGGACCACATAAAATAAAACCATAAAAAAAATTTGCCAAATTTTAAAAAAAAACATGATTTTAGGGTAGTCGAATACCTTAAATTTAGTGAATAAATTTGATAAATAGGTTAATTCTTGTTTTGATTTGATTCAATTTTCTTTTAAAATTTAATCAAACGGAGCAACTCAAATGGTTTAATGGAGGTTTAATGAATGGTTTAATGAGAGCAACTATCGTAGATCTTTGTTTACACCTCATGGACCCCCAAATCATTTTTCTTTGCTGACGTAGACCCTTTGCAGGTCGTCATAGACCCCTGGGGGTCGATATAAGCCACTTTGATAATTAATCATTGGTTTAACACATCACTTGAGCGGTCTACACAGACTACTTATGTTCGAGGGGTTATATTAAAAAAAAACGTTAACAGAAACATCGAGACATAATATGTTTGCTAAAAATTAAAAGTCTTATGATTTATGGGCACCGGTATAGTTATTTTTAAATTGGTTTGCAACAATATTTCTTGGATTCTTTTATGGAAAATAAATAAAAATGATCGCATTGATAAAACGTTCTTGAAAGTTACAAAATACGTATACATACGCTTATTAGATATACACAATATAGACAAACTTATTCAAAATATTACTAAATAATTAGTCTAGTTGTTTTATAGTTAGTACTTTTCACAATGTTTTCGTCAAATGAATTTATATTAACATCCGTAGCAGAAAAGGATTTAAGTTTTACTATAATTCTTTTTCTATTAACAATATAGCTAAAATCGATAAGCTATCTTTTGTTCTATGGAAGTTTTAAGAAAATTTCTCATAATATTTAGCATGGAAAAACCTTCTTTCAGCCGTTGAATGAATGAATGAGTGAATATTAACGAAGCACTGTTTAGCTACACGAGGGCTTTTGGTTACGGACCTCGTAATTTTGAACCATGGTCAAGTGACGAGAACGGCACCTGAGCTGGCACCCCCTTCTTCTTACTACCACACCACACCAATGGGATGCATTACTCCCCTACACGGCGGGTCTTTAGTAGTACTGGGCTCGTACACGTGGCATGCCAGCCATGATCCGATTCCTTGATTTCTAGGCTACCGCACCCACTTTCAGCTGTTGAAATTGTGGTAAGAAGAGTAAAAAATGGCAGGCATATTGTTATAACGTCCGGAAAACTGGATGCGAGGCTATTGAAATTTATTAACAGTAATTCTTCTAACTGCTTGATACTATGGATTTTCTCAATTTCAGATTTTTAAAAGTTTTTTAAAGCAATTAATTGTTTATAAATATTGTGTATCATGCCTTCAACACACATATTCACGATTTAGTTTTGCAGCCTACTTCTAATTCTTCGTTTGAAAAGGAAAAGGGTTTATACGGTTGTAAGATTTTGAAAATATTACTAAGATGATGAAGACTTATCTTTATGTTATTTGTGGGGATTGAGATATTAACACATCTAAACAGCATAATTAAAGGGCGAGAACCTTTATTGAACTTCATCAGATATATAGGTCTTTGTATTAAAAATAGCGTGTCGCCAAAAGCCCTCGTGTAGCTGAACAGTGCGACGTTAATATTCAATCAATCAATTAAAAATAGCGATTTCTTCTCATCTCGGCGTTTACAAAGGCATAATATACACACACACACACAAGAAACGGAGCATAATTCAATATTATTTCAAATATTATTAATATATTTCCTACGTTGAGGCAATATGTATGCGTTTCTCATTTTATTTTAATCATTTACTCAAACGTATATATTTAAGATTCATGATAGATGCCTGAAATTTTTAAAACACGCTCTTAATTTCATATTACATGACTTAAAAGAACGTGGAACGTAAGTCTCTTTTTACTATACAAATATAGTTTTACGTGGTTTTACACGGTATTTCACGAAACGTATCAACCGTGTAAAAATAAAGTAGGATGTATTATGAATTCTATTATCCAGTATAAGGAAATAAAGAAAAAAAATAACTTCTTGCCGTTACAATCCAAATGAGACTGACTTGCTGACCGTAGTAAAAAGATGAACATTTTTGGTAATATCTTTACAATTTTTTTAAAATTTTGCTTTTAAAAGCACCATTTGGTATTTATCTCATATTTTCCCTCATATTTTCAACAGATTATCTTGAAAAGGATCACAAAGTAATCAGTGGCACACGCAGATAGAATGAACGTAAACTTTAAACCTCTTATCGGGGCAGGTTGTTAGAATGACTTCTCATGGAAAGAATTACACACCTATCCCTTTGAGACCTGAATTATTTTTATCATCAATTATTGAATTGTTCTAGTTATTAATACTACATGGACCAAATCACATTGGGAAAAATAATGAAAAAAATTCCTCTAACCCCCTGGAACGTAGACGGTACCCGCATGATTGTGCGGGTTGGGCGTTATCTGTGAAACAGGTCACTTATGAAATTATTTTACGAGTTATACATTTTCATACATTCTAAGTTGATAGAAGAAAAAATCTTAATTCAATCAAAATTGTTAAAAATAAGGAATTTTTTTATTGATGTATAAATAACTTATTAATTCATTATTTATTTACTGTAAAAATATTTTGGTTTGTTTTTGACAAGTATAAATAATAGTTGCATTTTTCACAACATGTTTTCGAACTGCCTTCGTAATTTTCAAATCTGCACTTGCGAGGCCTTGAAATGTCATCAACACATTGAAAATGGCTATACATGTCCAGCCTTTTACCCTGGAATGGCCAGGATAAAAGCCATGACTGATTAATTGATTGAATATTAACGTCGCACTGTTCAGCTACACGAGGGCTTTTGGTGACAGACCACGTAATTTTGAACCATGGTCAAGTGACGTGGACGACACCTGAACTTGCACCCCTCTCCTAACTACCACACCACACCAACGGGAGGACGTTTCAGACAGATTTAACGTGCATCGCTGCCCTACACGGCGGGTCTTTGGTGGTACTGGGCTCGAACTCATGACAAGGCAAGGAACGGTCTGATACCTATACCACTCGGCTACCGGGGCCACTAAAAGCCATGACATGTATAGCAGATGGATTATAACGCTTCGATGTTTTTGTGAGTGGAATTACAACACTGTGTTATATTCATAATCAGTTAAAATACTTTTGTTTGTAGGTGGAGAAGCTGATAACGCTTCAACTATCTCTAACTTAAATTTTAAACGATCCACTTTGATTTTTAGAGGAATTTTATTAGATTTTGCAGAAACCAAGAACTTGAAACTGCTAAATCAATGTAATGAATATGTTCAAGAGACTTTTTGGTAAAGAATGATCCAAGAAATTGTCTTTCCATTTCAAATATTCCCATATTTTTCTTCATCGCTCTCGTCTGAAATTATTCTCCTTTCAGTATACGTGATTCATATGTTTTGTTCGCAGCATTATTATCATCGGAGAGATCACTAAGTTCTAATTTAAGTTTAATCTGATTTATTCATCAATTGCAAAATTTCTTTTGTGAGAATTCTTCTCCTTTTGAGACACCTGAAAAAGTTTTTAAAAGTTAGCACAGTAAATATTTTACTATGAAAAATAGTAAAATGTATAAAAGAAAATTTTATTATTTAAAATATATATCTATATATATTTAAACCACACCGTACTAACTTTAACTTGAAAACCCAGATTTTTTTTGGGGGGGGAAGAGATATGAAAGCAGATATTTGGGGAGAGGATAAAAATGCCATACTCCTCAACAAATGTATGAAAAAGAAAATTAATTGCAAGAGAGAGAGAAAGAAAAAAAGGACTTATATATATATATCTATGACGACCCCTAGAAAATTTGGTATTAATTATATAACTATATATTTCATTTTTATGTAGGCTATTATCAAAATATTTGAAACAGAAAAGAAAATTCGCATGGTGAATACTTATCTTTACAGCTGCAGTAACTCAAGTAACGTCCAACCCGCATGATCGTGCGGGTAACGAAATCCCGAGTCCTATAGAAACAACATTAATAGATTAAAAATAATATTTTTTTCTTATTTTACAATTATTTAAACATTAATCCAAAAAACTGTATCCAAGCAATTAGAAATATATTGATAATTACCTTTTTACGACAGATAAAAAGAAAAAGTGTATTCGTTGTATTAGAAAAGAAAGCTAGATTTTCCAGCTGAAAGTAAAACATGGACCACACAACCCTTGTCTGTTGATAAAGAGTAACACTTTACACTTTCTGCAAACTGGTTCAATCGTTTGATTCACAATTTTCTTACATACGGCTATTCCTAACATGCACGATCGTGCGGGTTGGGTCTTAAAGGGTTAGAAAAGCAATTATACTGAACACTTAAATAGCGACAAAGGACTTTTGGCACTTATAGGGGGTGTCCCCCGTTTTTTTTCTTTTTTTTAAGAACGGAAAACAGCGTTTGATACCCTACTGACCATGAATGCATATTTTGTCTTGTGGGTGTGCTATACAAGTAAGCGAGTAATATAAAAAAAAATTAAATCAATTCCTATTTAAGTCTACACAGATTTTCTTTTTTATTTACCATGAAATCCGGCGTGTGTAACGCGAGCCGCCGTATAACGAGAGCACCTTTACTTTCAAGCTGATTTTTTTAATTTTGAGGTACATTTGCAGTATAACGCACATCCCCTTTTTTATGAAGAAACCTGAAATGTACATAAGTAATGCTCTTATGTTTTTAAGTCGTTTATTCGAAGTAATATCTTAAGTTTTTGAAAAATTGCATGCTTCTAAAACTACAATTTTTTAAGTTCATAAAGTATACCATTAAAAAAAATAAAAGCTGTATTTCGATATATACACTGCTGGACAATTGCTAAGGACGGATCACAAATGGCTATGTAGCATAGCATTAAGCGAGACATGAGGCCTAGTAGGATAAAATATAGTTGCCACACTGTTCAGACATTAGAATAAAGAATATTTATTGTTCTGGAAAGTACAAAAGCTGTGAAACATCTGAAAGAAAAAAAAAAAAAAATGTTCATTTGATCTGCGTACGGAGAAATGGAACAATGCATCTAAAAGTCAGCAGGCACCTTAAAGA
Source organism: Trichonephila clavipes (assembly GCA_019973935.1). Lineage (NCBI taxonomy): Eukaryota > Metazoa > Arthropoda > Arachnida > Araneae > Nephilidae > Trichonephila > Trichonephila clavipes. The sequence continues at coordinate 78,937 of BMAU01020940.1, forward strand.
AAGGTATCAGTACGGAATATGTCCACCGTGGAGTGTGATGCAACATTCCCCACGTCGTACCATACTTTGCACAAAATTATCCAGCAGCTGTTGAGGCAATTTATCCCATTCCTCTGTGAGTGCACGGATGAGGGTGTTCTTGTTTGTCGGAGGATAGTTTCGACCAGCAACTTGCCTCCCAAAGCATCCCACACATTTTCAATGGGGTTTAGATCTGGAGAACGCGCTAGCCATACGAGACGTTGAATACCCTCGCTGTCTAGACAATCCTGAACAGCGAGTGTTCGATGACATGTTGCGTTGTCGTCCATAAAAACAAATTTATCACCGACAGCACCACGGAAAAGACGAACATGAGGAATTAGAACTTCATCAATGTATCGTTGGCCCGTCATAGTCCCATTCGCAACCACATGTAGGCGCGTGCGGCCATTGATCATGATGCCGGCCCGCACCATGATACTGCATGTCGGATATCGGTCCTTTTCCTGGATATTTTCTGGACTATAAGCAGTACCACTCTCGCGCCAGATCAGTTGGCGTCTACAATCCGATGACAGACTGAACCTACTCTCATCTGAGAATAGTACGCATGCCCAGTCCTGTTCAGTCCAATTGTGATGCTCACGACACCATTGCAAACGGGCAGTACGGTGCTGTCTGGTCAATGGGATACACACAACAGGTCTGCGTGCGTATAGTCCTCCTCCCCTCAAACGTCTGGCAACAGTTTTTCGGGAGATCTGCTTTCCTTGGGCAGCAAGAAACTGATTTGCCACCTGTTGAGCTGTGGTGCGCCTGTTCCTTTTTGCTGATAGGACGATATATCTGTCTTCTGCAGGCGTCGTACTTCTAACACGACCTCCCCCGTGCCGTCTACTACACATTCCAGTAGTTTTAAATGACTTCCACAGCCGTGAAACAACGCTGTGAGCGATGTCGAACTCCCTGGCAACATCTGTTCTATTTCGCCCTTCTTCGATGTTTCCAATAATTCGGCCACGCATAAAATCATCTATGTGATGTCGGGAAGACATGCCAAAAATTTTAAGTTCGTCTATTAAATCTTTCCTGTAAAACTTTGACTTGAAACAACAACTGTCCACACGCGTCAAAACCTTTAAAGCTCTTATGAACGCTATCACGTGATGAACAGACGTGGAAAAAAAATTTGCATACTCATATTTCTTACTAATATCCCGCACTTATTCTAATTTTCCACATTTTGCTTCCTTTCATTTTGTGGTTGCTATGGATGATAGTGTTATCCGTCCTTAGCAATTGTCCAGCAGTGTATATATATATATATATATATATATATATATATATATATATATATATATATATATATATATTGTTTAATCTTACAGTCCACAGATAGCGCGCTGCGCATTCCATTGTAATATTCCTTTGCGTAAATCAGTGCTTCTCAAACTTTCAATACTGGCGCCTCCCTTTTCAATCACAATTGTTATCGCCCCCCTCCTTATACATTAATAATGCCCTAAATGCAATAATAATGCACTTTGACGTTAAAGCTACAATACGAGATCTTAATTATAAACCATACAAATTAATAACATAAGTATTAAACTTTGAATACTACTTTTAAGCAAAAAAATAAATTAAGTAATAGGATAATTATTATGTTATTTTTCTTTTCTCTAATTTTTAAATTGAACATATTGCAAAATGCGGTGACTGCTTAGAACAGTGCTTCTGAAACTTTCAATACTGGCGCCCCCCTTTTCAATCACAATTTTTATCGCACCCCCTTATACATAATAATTTACTGAATGCAATAATAATGCACTTTTACGATAAAGCAACAATATTTATTATAAACCGTACAAATTCATGACATAAGTATTAAATTTTGTATATGTTACTTTTAAGCAAAAAAAAAGTTAAGTAATAGGATAATTACTAAGTTATTTTTCCATTCTCTGATTTTTAAATTGGAACATATTACAAAATGCGGTGGTTGCTTAGAAGACAAAATATAGATATCAGCTAAATATAGAAAATGAACTCAGAGGGTCAATTTCTTATCTTAAAACTCCTTTCAAAAACTTTGCTCTGTAAGACAAGCCCATGGAAGTAGCTAATAATTATTAAACTTGTTCTTAATTTAGTATTAATTAATTAGTCATAAAATACTCTGTGCACCACTCATACATTAAAAAGCAGTGTTTCTCAAACTTTCAATACTGGCGACCCAATTTTCAATCATAATTTTTGTCTCGCCCCCTGTACAACAATAATGTATTTACTGCAATAAAAATGCACTTTGAGAGAGAGACGCTAAAGTTACAATACGATCTTAATTATAAACCGTACAAATTAATACGATAAGTATAATAATTTTGTGTATATTTTAGTAATATATATTTTAAGAAAATTACTTAAAAAATATATATTACTTAGAATTATGTTATTTTTCTTTCTCTAATTTTTAAATTGGAACAGATCGCAAAATGATGTATTTAATTAAAGATTTATTTCCTTCAGCATTCATTTCTCAAAGTACAAATGTCATTAGAAAAATAGTCCAGTCAATGTCGCTCTCTATCATATCCATCACATCTGGCATTATAGGGTACGTTTGCGTGAGTCTGGGCAACCTATCGGACGTCTGCGCAAAACATGTAAAAATGCTTTTCCTCGTACAATTCCAGTCAGTTTTGGTCGACTCGATACTCCTATAGCTACCGAATCTAGCTTGAATGTACATTTTTTTTAATTTCCACGTTAATTGTAATTCACGGTAATTAAGTATTTACGGCAGTAGATTAAAACAATATCATGCATACATTTTTAAGTCGTAAGCAAACATTCGACCATAATAAAGAATCAACAAGTACACAGACGAACGAGCATGGTTCCGAAAATTAAATCAAGGCGATCTTCCCAAAAATACTTAAATTTTGGATTTACCACTACTGAAGTAAATGATGGAAAAAAAAGCCCCAGCTCGATATGTGTTAAAACTTTTACAAATCTGTAGAACAACATGTGAAAGTTGTTTTTAAAACATGTAAAATCATTTAGCTATGTTGGCAAAGAATTTTAAAAAGTATTTTCTGGATGAGCACAGCTTGGTAGCAAGTTACGAGTGGATTAGGGATCTATTTCAAGATACTCCAGAAGGGCTCTCAAGTTCCGAAGAAGAAATCTTCATAGATTTCACATCCAGTGAAAAATTAAAAGGCAATTTTGTAATAAATCGTACTTTGAATTTGGGGTAGAGGTGGATGAGGAATTATCTGTACTGAAAACAAAAGCACTTCGTATACTATTACCATTTTCAACATCCTACCTTTTTCAAACCGGATTTTCTGCAGTGGATGCCTTGAAGACAAAATATAGATCTCAGCTAAATATAGAAAAATAACTCTTTAAGTGTCAATTTCTGATATTAAAACCTTCCTTTGAAAAACTTTCCTCTACAAGAAAAGCCCGTGGAAGTCCCTAATAATTATTAAACTTGTTCTTAATTTAGTAATAAGATTGATTGATTGAATATTAACATCGCACTGTTCAGCTGCACGAGGGCTTTTGACGACGGACCACGTAATTTTGAACCATGGTCAAGTGACGTGGATGACACCTGAGCTGGCACCCTTCTCTCCTAACTACCACACCACACCCCCGGGAAAACGTTTCAACTCTCAACAGATTTAACATGCATCACTGCCCTACATGGCGGGTCTTTAGTGGTACTGGGCTCGAACTCGTGACAAGGCTAGCCACGATACGATACCTATACCACTCGGCTACCGCGGCCAAATTCAGTAATAAGAATTTTTTTATAAAATATCTTCTTCAGTACTGATACATCAAACGTATACTGGCTGAAACACCGACTCTTCGCACGAGTTCATTTTTTTAAAAAATAAAGCATTATTCTTGATATAATAGCTGAACTGTAAGGAGAGTAAAACTGTTTGCACGACATTGTATACAAAAATGTAAAATGATTTTTTTTTAGATAAATGCTATAATTGTAAATTACTGTTTAAAAGAACTGTAATTTTAAACCTCACACAATTAGCATTTAGAATTAATGTTAAATTATGAAAAAGAATATAAAATTCCGATGAAGAATAATTGTGTTACTTTTTAACATTTAAGGCGAGAAGACTTCAAAATGTTTTAACCCGGGAGCAGGCGCGTACTGATACTAACATTAATGGTAGTGCGGGGGGACTCAGTCACCCCAATCATTTGTTTAGAATTATTTTTACTGTACACGATACAAATCGGAATTTTAGTGAATATTTTAATTTATAGAAAGTATACTTACCTTCTTTCAAAGGACTATTCAATTCTTTGATGATTTGAGAAAAATCCAATAAAACTGAACTAAAATGATTCAAAAGTACAAGACCATAATAAAGGATGCAAATCAGACACTTTTCAATTATCCTACAGAAATGTTAAACCAATCAATTCTTTTCCAAATATCGCAAAACTTAATTATTTACAATTTCCCTAAGCGAAAAGCAAACACATAAAAGAGATGGGAGGGAACTAATATTGATAATAACCATACCATAAGATTGAAGGTCAATCAAATGATTAGCAAACGTACTATGCAGCCTGGCTGAAAAGTGAATCATGACTTCCTTTTCTTTTTCTACAACTAATGTACAGTATTTCAATAATAATTACAGTGGTGAATTGTTTATCTTCTTAGAATTTTTCTCAGGGTCTGGGTTTCCTTTTTTCTTTTAACGAGTAATATTTTATGTTAAAACGTAATAAAAATCTCTCATTGAGGAAAAAACAGCAAATAAAAACAAAAATGTTTTTTTTTTTTTTTTCTTTAATTTGGTTTTGGGATCAAAGATAGCTATTTGATGACGGAAAAAAAAGCCAGATAATAAATATAAATTATGTCAGTGTTGTTGTGTGTATTTTTGTTTTTATTATGGAAGAAAGCATTTTGTTTTACTTCTCTTTCCGGTTATTTTTTTAAAAAAAAATCTTTAAATTTTCGATACGCTCGCGCCCCCCTTGTAGGGTCATCGCGCCTCCTCTGGGGGGCGCGCCCCACACTTTGAGAAACACTGGCGTAAATAAACAGTTCATGTTCAAACTCGTTCGTGTGTGGTCGTCTTTTGTGCTTTCAAAATACTATTTCTTTTCACACCATTTCAATTATTAAGAAATTAGTAATTTATTCTAGGTGCAGCAAGAGATGGCGTTTCCAAATCGAGTTAAGTAACAACAAGTCATGTAAGAAAATACCGAAACATTTCTTATTCCACCATTTTGTTCCTGCCGTAGCCGGAGTTCAATTGTGAAACATTCTAATTCAAAACTCCTGGCTTGTTCTTTCGGCAATATTTTTCTAAAAGATACTGTCATAATTCAATTGATGAAAAATTCTAATTCTTTTTGTGTGAACTAAGCTAAAAAAGAAATTTTCGAAGTGTAGTATTTCAAATTCATGTATATTCAAAAGAGTTAATCTGCTTAAAATACACTCAGGAACATTGAAAATAGCGACCCCAGAAGGAAGCTAAAAACAATCGCGAAACTTTGCAAATAAATACAGCGTAATGTGATATGCAAATGATCCTAGTTTTGTGCCAATGCGCATGCTCATACATGCCAAAGTGGCGCTACAGCCAGGAAGAGGGTGCTATATAAGCCAGCGCAAATTCGAAGATTCATAAACGTGACGATTACCCGCCGATTGTAAGAAGACTGGTAAGCGAAACATGCGAGGTAAACGTGCTAGAAGACATTTCTCACAGTTGTGCGAGTTTAAAAGAGGCCTGATCATTGGGATGAAAACTGCAGGCTGGTCGACGCGCCGTGTTGCTGGTCAAGTGGATCGTTCGGAGTTTGCCGTAAGAAATTGTTGGGAGCAGTGGACACGAGAAGGTACCCACGTGCGGAAAACCGGGTCTAGAGCGACCAGGAAGACCACGAGGAAAGAGAATCGAAGGATCATGCGGCAAGCACTTGAATATCCCACAGTGACTCGTTCAACGATACGAGCAGACGTAGGCGTAGTAATTGTTCCACAAACAATTTTCAGACACCTTGCAGAAGCAAATCTTAAATCCAAGCGCCCTTTCCGTGCACTCCCTTTAACACCGGAACATCGGCAACTGCGTCTACAGTTGTGCCAAGCCAGATCAATGTGGAATGTCACAGATTGGCAAAAGGTTGTGTTTAGTGATGAATCCCGGTTTGTTTTGGGGACAGATGATAACCGCGTACGGGTGTGCAGGCGCGCTTGTCAGCGGTACAATTCCCCTAACACTATTCTACGTCACACAGCCCACACAGCAGATGTAATGGTCTGGGGGACCATAGCCTATGATAGCCGATCCACTTTAATTGTAATGCGTGCAACCTTAACGGGCCAACGTTACGTTGATGATATTCTTCGACCCCATGTAGGACCTTTCCTAAATGGTCTCCCAGGGGCAATTTTCCAGCAAGATAATGCTCGTCCGCATACAGCAAGAGTTGCTCAAGACTTCTTACGTCATTTTCAGACTCTTCCATGGCTGGCCCGCTCCCCCGATTTGTCCCCTGTAGAGCACGTGTGGGATCAGCTAAAACGTCAGATGCCATCATGTCACTCTGTACATAATTTAGAGTTGGCTGTTCAAGATTTGTGGGCCCATCTGCCTCAGGACAACATAAGGTGTCTAATCAATTCAATGCCGGACCGTGTGGCGGCATGTATTGCAGCTGGAGGTGGACCAACGCGCTATTGAAGTTGCCCAGTATTTGTGTCATTGCACACCCTGTATTCGTTTAATTGTCTTGTTTTTGAGATCAAGTGAATCTCTCATCTGTGTCATGTGTATTAAATTTCATTTCAATCCGATGCTTTCTTCTTGGGTCGCTATTTTCAATATTCCTGAGTGTATATGGTTATTTCAATGTTTAATTGATTGTTGTTCGATGATTCTTAAGTGGTAAATTACTTGTGTGTTTCTGCCATTGTCGTTCTTGAAACATATGTAACAAAAAAAATTGAGTTTCGTGTTACCTCACTTGTTTGTTAAATTTCCTATTCGTATATTCCGTAGTAATTCTTTGTGAAATTTCTCCCCCACTTTTTCCCCACTAAAGACCCGCCGTGTAGGGCAGCGATGCCCGTTAAATCTGTCGAGAGCTGAAACGTCCTCCCGTTCGTGTGGTGTAGTAGTTAGGAGAGGGTTGTGCTAACTGAGGTGTCATCCACGTCACTTGACCATGGTTTAAAATTACGTCGTCCGTCGCAAAAAGCCCTCGTGTAGCTGAACAGTGCGACGTTAATATTCAATCAATCGACCCCCCCTTCCGCGGCGCCAAAGGAATCATAACTTTTTCAACAAGACAATTAGTCATTCGCGAGCAGCTGCGTTTATTGTTTTTCTTTAAATTATTCTTTTTGCTATATTAAAACGGATATTGAGGTTTTATTAAAGGGGAAAAAAGGAATGTTAAATCCTCGATTACAAAATTGCAAAACAAAACAGAAGAGGAAATTGAGAACTTAATTTATGTTGGTTTATTGTCTCGGAAAAATAGATTCTTAGAATTTAGAACTGAAGTAAAGGATATTTTGGATTCTATTATAAGTATTTGCGAGGAAAAGGACGAGGAAACTTATTGTACGGAAAAGGACGACATTTTAGATACATTAGAAGCAATACTTGTCGCTATAAACACACAGCTTATGCCTTCTGTAGTAAATTCCGATTTTGAGGCTAAAAACCAAGGATCAAGTCAGAGTTTAGTTTCAGCTCTTTCAGCTGAAGTGAAACTTCCTACATTATCCCTACCTATATTTTCTGGTGTAACTGAGGTGTGGCTTGCATTTTCTGATCTTTTTGAAGCTGCAGTTTCCAACAATCAAAATTTAACGGGAGCGCAAAAGTTCCAATATTTAAAGGGCAGCTTAAAGTCAGATGCATTAAAAATAGCTTATTCTTTATCCATTACCAATAATAATTTCGAAATCACTTGGAAATTGCTAAAGGATAGATACTTTAATAAAAGAGAAATTATGTCCTCCTTAATTAAAAAGTTTATTAATATAACACCCTTGAGTGGAGAATCATCCACACAAATTCTAAATTTGATAGATTCCACTAAGGAATTTGTAAGGATGTTGGAGTCCCTTGAATACCAGGTTGACCCAACTTCAGATACACTCTTAATGCATATGATATTGCTTAAGCTCTATTCAAATTCCAGAACTTGGTTTGAGAGAACCTTTTCAACAGATGTCATCCCAAGGTTAGATGAATTGTTGCAATTCCTTGCAACACAAGCGAGATCCATTACAAGTTCAACTACTAAGAGAAATGTTCAAAGGAAGGTGACTCTGGTCGCGTCCAACGCCCAGTCACAATGTCCTTTATGTAATGCAGAACATACATTATCGAGATGTGATACGTTCCTAAAACTGTCAGACCAAGGCCATTCAAATTTCGTTAAAACGAATAATGTTTGCTTTAACTACTTAACTCAGTTTCACAGTGTGAAAACTTGCAAAAGCAAGTTTAGATGTAAAAAGTGCAAGAAACCCCACCACAGCTTACTTCATATTGAAAATGTTAGTGCTAAGAGAAGACAGGGCGCTGTAAATGTCTTGAATTCTAGAGAAATTTCTGTCAACGCTCCTGTGTTTTCACCTGGCTCTATTTCAGGTAATCAAAAGCAAATATTAAACCGCTTAGTGAATCAACAGATCGATTGAAAGAGTGGGCGAGGGAAATTCGAGAAAAGTACCTGTTGCTATAGGAACGGGCATTTGATCCCCTTGTGTAGCGCATGTGTTCGAGCATGTGCAGTGGGCGCCGCGCGGCGGTGAATAAGTGTATTAAGCGAAACGCAAATTAAGAGTTCTTCAGAGTGTGTGGGAGATCAGACGAGCGAGAGCGCAGAAACGGTGCCCATCGTAAGTGTTCCAACATACTCCCTGAGTAACCGAGTTTGGAAATAAAAGAGTTGTATCAACATCCTCGTCTGGTTTCCTGAGACAAAAACACATAGGGACCACTTCCACAACATGGTCCGTCGAGCCGGAGAAGTGAGCTATTCAAGGTGACGTGAGTAGTGGTCATTTTGTGTTTTTATTATTATAAATTGAGGACTAAATTTAATTTTAGAGAAAAATGTTTAAGAACTGCCGTAAGGAAGATCTTCGGATCGTAGCTCTTGAACTTGGTGAGACTGTTGCTGAAAAAAGTAACTATCGTTGAGTTAACTGAAATTATTAAAGAAAATAAATATTTTAAAGAGGATGTTGAATTTGTTAAAGAATTAATTCAATATACGATCGAGGACCGTAAGAGAACAGAGGAAGACCGTAAAAAAGAAGCCGAAAATAGGTTACGAGAAAAAGAGCTTGAGCTTGAACTAGCACGTTTAAATGTTAATTCAGATAACGAGAGAACAGGTGAGGGTTGTAACACGCTGGATGCGTTGGTGAAAAGTGTTCGAATCCTAACGGTGAAGGTGCCTAATAGACCTGAAGGTTGGGCATTCTTTTTCGCTTCGTTAGAAAGAGCCTTTGTATCACAAAATGTGCCCGAGAAATTCAAGTCGGAGATTTTATTAAATTTGTTGGGAGAAAAAGCTTCAAATGTGTGTTAACATATGTTAAAGATGACGAGCTTAACAATTATGAACAACTAAAATCAATAATACTAAGAGAATATGAGCCAAGTGCAAATCAATTCCTTGAACAATTTAAAAAAGCTACGCACATCATCCAAATGAAACATTTATTCAATATACTTCTCGCTTAATTACAAATTGGCAGTATTACTTAAAATTAAGAAAGGTCTCTGATTTTGACAACTTAAACGATCTTATTGTGTACGACAAAATTTTCAGTTCGCTTGAAAAAGAGGTAGCGTCACACATTTCCGTTTGAGCAGGAAATGATTGGTTTCGCCCACTAGAGCTTGCCAAAGAGATAGACTTGTATAATACTTCTCGGGGAAAGAGCTTAAAAACTTTGCCGAATGTTCTTACTAGAAATAATCCAGTGAAAAACGCGTCAAGGGTATTTTTGAGTGACATTAAAGATTCTAAATGTATTTGTTGCGCTGATTCGCATCCATTATATAAGTGTGCAGTGTATTTAAAACTTCCCATAAATAAGAGAATTGATCTGATTAAAACTAATAACCTTTGCTTTAATTGCCTTTCTACATCTCATAGAGCGAAAGACTGTAAATCGAGATTTGTTTGTTCTGAGTGTCAAAAGAGACATCATAAAACGATACATTATACAGAGCGCCAGCCAAACCAGGAAGTAAGGAACTCCACCTTTGAACCTCTTAACACTTCAGCGCCAGTCTTCGAGTCGCGAGCAGAAAATCATAACTTATTAACCGCAACGAGTATAAACAGAAAAAAATGTGTTTCTCTAAGCTCAGGAATTTGTTATATAAAATGTGAAAATGGTTTATTCCCAGTCAAAGCAATTTTAGATAGCGGATCTACCTCGAACTTTTTAATGAGCAACATATGCGATTTAATTGGATTGAAAAAATACAAGACTAATGTTTCGGTTTCGGGACTAAACAAAACAATAATTCCAATAGACTCGCGTGTTTCAGTATCTATTAGCAATAAAGAAGGGAGTTACATTAAAACATTAGACTTTTTTTTGGTACCTACAATAACGGAAGATCTTGTTCCAAAAACGAAAATCGATTTTAATCTGAATAATATTCCCAATCTTAAATTAGCTGACAAAAATTTCAATATTCCAGAGCGCGTGCAAATGCTATTGGGTGCAGAAGTATTTTATGAATTAATGTTACCCGGACAGTTCCAGACGGAAGGTTCAAATGTTATTTTTCAAAACACTGTTTTCGGATTTATCGTTTCCGGATCTACTTCTTTGACGCGAAGGGAAAAGAACATTGTGGGTTTATTCAGGCTGTGGATAATCTAGAGCATTCAATTAAGAAGTTTTGGGAATTCGAAAATGTAGAAATCGATTCTGTTAAAACCAGTGAATTAGATATTTGCGAAGACCATTTTAAAAGCACTCATTCGAGAGATGACCAGGGGAGATATACGGTGGCGATGCCATTAAAAGAAGATCCTTCATGTCTTGGTGAATCCAGACAAACCGCGATTCATAGATTAAACTCTTTGTGGAAACGACTAAGTAGAGATAAAGAATATTGTCCCTGTATGAGAAATTTTTACAGGAATATGAGGATTTGGGGCACATGAGGGAAATCAAGGCGGATGGATCTGGAGTTTCATTTTACATGCCACACCATGGTGTTTATCGCCTCGAAAAGTCTACAACTAAACTGAGAACTGTTTTTAATGCATCAAGTCCTTCAACGAGTGGGAAATCTCTAAATTTAATTCAATTTAATGGCGGACTGGTCCAAGAAGACCTCTTTTCCATTATGGCTCGCTTCCGAAAGCACAAGTATGCCTTTACTACGGATATAGAGAAAATGTTTCGCATGATAAACATACATCCGGAGCAAACGTGTTTGCAAAGAATTCTGTGGAAGAAGGGCATACGAGAGCCAATAAAAACGTACGAGTTAACTACAGTAACCTACGGCACAGTTAGCGCACCTTATCTAGCCACGAGAACTTTGAAACAGTTAGCGATGGATGAAGCTAATAATTTTCCTTTAGCAGCTCCTGTGTTGCTGAGTGACTGCTACATGGATGACATACTATCGGGATCCGAGAGTATAGAAGAGGTAATAGAATTGCAGCATCAATTAATAGAAATGTTCAAGACCGCAGGGATGAAACTTCATAAGTGGTGTGAAATTTACCGAGATAACTTCCAATCTACAAGAGTATGCTTTTTGGAGTCTGAGGAGACTAAAGCACTTGGAATGATTTGGAATCCTAAGTTAGACTGTTTTCTTTTCAGAATAGAGCAACAAAGGCCAACTTCATTCACCAAAAGAATGGTTTTGTCTACTATTGCAAGAATCTTTGACCCTTTGGGTCTCCCTCGAGACCGATCATAACATGGGCAAAGATATTCATGCAAAGATTGTGGTTGCTGGAATTGGGATGGAGTGATGAACTTCCCTTTAAAGAACAAAAGGAGTGGCGTCGATTTATCGACTCTTTGAAAGCCGTGAATAACATCTCTATTGACAGATGTATTGTGATTCATAGAGCGGAGAGCATGGAGTTACATGCATTTAGCGACGCATCGGAAAAAGGCGTATGGTTCATCCATTTATCTCAAGTCTATATCTGCCCTTGGAGAAGTCAAAGTGTGTCTTGTAACGAGTAAAAGCCGAGTGTCACGTCTGAAGCAGATTTCTATTCCAAGACTTGAACTGTGTGGGGCAGTTCTTGCCGCTAAATTGATGAAGAAGGTGAAGGAGGCATTGAATCTTCAGATTACAGCTGTGCATTTTTGGTCGGATTCAACAATTGTGATTTCATGGATACATCGCGAATCAAGAGAATTGAAGACGTTCGTGGCTAATCGAGTTTCTAAGATTCATCAACTAAGTTCCCGTGACCAGTGGCATCACATTGCATCAGAACACAATCCTGCAGATGTGTTATCTAGAGGACTACTTCCTGAGGAGCTTCGTGACGACTCTCTATGGTGGCATGGTCCTGAGCTTTTACAGAGTTTTTATTCAACTACTGTAATTGCAGAACCAACCCAGAGAGATGGCTTTGACTGGGAACTAAGGGTGTCTGAGAGAACTCTGGAGACTTCATTGCTGAGTTCCAAGAACTTTGACTATTTCAACCATCTTATGGACCTTTCAAATAATTATTTTAAAATAATACATATTGTTTCTTATATTTATAGATTTATTGAAAATTGCAGATCCAAGGTGAAAAAGAGGGGACCTTTAACTACAAGTGAGGTAAATGTTGCAGAAACCTGGCTTATTAAACAGGACCAGAGTGGCATTAACATAAGTGACCCGTCAGGTAATCTTAAATCTTTGAATATATTCCAGGATGATAAAGGAATCCTGAGAGTTGGTGGAATGCTGGAAAAAGCTTCCATACCCTACAGCCCAAAGCATCCAGCTATACTGGCTAAAAATTCTAAATTGAGTAAAATATATTTCATAACTTTGCATAAGAAATTATTTCACGTTGGTCCACAAGGACTGCTGAACGCAGTAAGATTGAGATTTTGGGCTTTAGGAGGTAGAAACCTAGCTAAGGAAAACGGTTCATACTTGTGTGGTGTGTTTCAAGTGTGAACCAATGCCCTCTTCTCAAATAATGGGTAATCTTCCATATGAAAGAGTAAATATGGCCCCTCCATTCAGTATAACTGGACTAGATTTGGGAGGTCCATATTTTGTAACTTACAAACACCAGAGAAAGGGCGTTTTGAATAAAATTTATGTTTGTGTTTGCATTTGCTTTGTGACACGTGCCATCCACCTAGAAATTCTTTCCGATTTGACTTCGGATGCAATAATTGCGACCCTTAAGAGATTCATGGCTAGGCGAGGAAAATGTTCCAAAATTTTTACGGATAATGCAACAAATTTTGTTCGTGCGAATTCTCAACTAAAGGTATTTTATAAGACCCTTAACTTTCCAGATCAAAATCTGGCGGCATATTTTACTGAGGAAGGTATTGAATGGAATTTTATTCCACCAAGGGCCCCACATATGGGAGGTCTTTGGGAGGCGGGCATAAAGTCAGTGAAATATCACTTCAAGCGAGCACTGGGAAGATCCCGACTCACCTACGAGGAGTTTGAAACAGTGATTATCCAGGTAGAAGGAATTTTAAATTCCAGACCCCTTACACCAACATCCAATGATTTTGATAACTTTGAAGTATTAACGCCTGCGCATTTCTTGATTGGTAGATCAATTAATTCTATTCTTGAGCCCCCTAGTAATTAATATTAGTGACAATAGATTAAGCCGTTGGCAGAGAACAACAAAGGTAATTCAGGTAGTTTGGAAAAATGGAGTACCGATTATCTGAATACTCTCCAACAGAGAGGAAAGTGGATGATCGAGAAGGACAATGTAATGTGTGGTACAATGGTAATTGTAAAGGAGGATTTTACACCAGTTTGCAACTGGCTTTTAGGGCGCGTCGTTGAGGTCTATCATGATTCTGATGGTAAAGTGAGAACAGTCAGGATTAAAACAAAGAACGGAGAATTTAGGAGGCCCATAACTAAGATCTGTATTCTACCTATAGATGTAAATAATTAAAAAAGGTTAATTTCCATTTAAGAAATTATGTGTTTAACTTTAAATTGTGCTATTGTAACTTTAACTCCTTTTTTTTTTTACTGAAAATTTATAGTACCTTTTTTATATATAATAATTTTGAAACCAATTGTGTAATTTTTGTGAAACTTGTGAATTGTGAAACTGTATTGCTATTGTTGAATATTAATATTGCAAGGCCGGGGGGTATGTTCGAGCATGCGCAGTGGGCGCCGCGCGGCGGTGAATAAGTGTATTAAGCGAAACGCAAATTAAGAGTTCTTCAGAGTGTGTGTGGGAGATCAGACGAGCGAGAGCGCAGAAACGGTGCCCATCGTAAGTGTTCCGACATACTCCCTGAGTAACCGAGTTTGGAAATAAAAGAGTTGTATCAACATCCTTGTCTGGTTTCCTGAGACAAAAACACATAGGGACCACTTCCACAACAGCATGGTTTCAGGCGTTTTTAATTTAAACATATATTTATAACTAGCTGCTATACCCGTTCTTCCTACGGGTGAATTGAAAAATTAAACAATACACAGATTGAAGGATAAAGAAGTTTTTAATGAATTAATTTTACGTGCCTTGAATTGCAATTTAAACAAAAAAATAAGCTTTTTACATATCTCAGCTGTATAAAAAATCATATTTGTTAAATTTTAAGTCTGTAAGTCTAATAGCAGGAAGCACAGTGGCTGAGTGGTCTGTGCATCGCGCTTCTACACCACAGGTCCGAGGTTCAAACCCCAGGCTGGGCAAGGTTGACTTAGCCTTTCATCATCCCTTCAGTGGGTCCATAAAGGAGTGCCAAGCTTGCTTGGGAGCTTAACACTGGGGGTTTCGCGTCAGACTGGCCACCTGACAGGAACTTCTGTTCATGCACCTCAGGGCTTAAAGTCGCATATTCTGAGTTGGGCACAGTAGGCCTTGCCCTTCATGGGCTTTTGCTCCACTGAGTAAGATCTAATAGCTGTTAAAAAGGATTTTTTATAACACCTCGTAAATCTCTTGTGGGTCAATTCTTGAAAACACCTTCCTAAGCTGATCTCCGCTCAGCAAAAGTGACACATTGTTACAGATTTTGTATAATGAACTCTTAAAATAGTGTAAATAATATATATCTGGATGTGTATTACGTTAATATTACTTTCTGTTGTATTTATTTTATATTAAAATTGTAAGATTCGCAAGCAACACCGTTCCTTACATTATAATGGCGATTCAATGGAAACAGCGAAATGTTGGCGAAATGTAAATGTTGGTGGTCCACATGAAATGATTGTTATTTTTTTCAATCCTATAGATGTCATTAAGTTACTCATCATAAATTTTAAGACAACAACATCTTTATGGGAAATAATGATGTTTTCTCAATCCTTGAAAAATTGAAAATACAGAAAATACTTAATCATAACTTCAATACCTTCCTTCTTAAATAATTTAGAAACGTGTATTGGGGTACTTTCTTTTTACTTGAATCTTAAACAAACAGGTACCTAAGTATCGTTTAATTTCAGGTATTATGCACACAGGACGCAGCACCAAATTAGTATATTATTGTAACTTTGAATTATTATTCCACGAAACAAAATGGCTGCAGATGTAAATGAAACTGCTTTAGCATAAATGCTCGATGCTCTTCGGCACCACGGTATGATAGAGCCTCTGTCTATTAGTTATTCATTTCCCCGTGTTCGGTGGTAAGGTGGAAGAGCAAAAGTAAACTGCTCTTGCTCTCGAGAATAAAAATGAATTTCATACGGTATTTCGGGTATTTTATTTTTGATTCGTATTTTTTTACTGGTTTATTATCTTATTACTATTTTGATTGTAAGCATCTCTTTCTGTCAGTAGCACACACAGAAAATTTTCAAGGAGGGGTGGGGGGTCGAAAATTCACCATTCTTGTATCATGCTCCTTTTGATTTTGTCGATTTTCGGGAACAAAACACAGTAAAAAACTAATTATTGAATAAATAATTAGCATTAATTAATAAAATTAATCATTAATAACAAATACTTAAATTTTACGCGTACTATATACATAGAATTATAATCAATAGGAAAAGAAATCAAGGGCTTTCGGGTGGGGGGGTCTCGACCCCCAGGACCCCCCCAGGATCCGCCACTGCTTTCTGTTCTTATCTTCAACGGCAAAAGGGGGCACTGGCCTGCAACCCATTAAGCCCATGCGTAGGTACGGCCTTGATCACGGACAACGTAAAATTACTGAATGGAGTATTTATTTTCAAAAGCTGAGCTGGTTGTTCCTAAACGTCTCCAATGATAAGGAATACACACACAATCTGATAACGTTGGCGAAAAATATCCCCACCCAATTGCGGACAATGGAGGCACAGTCATGAAAAGGGTCAGGGATTCTGCTGGAATTAGAGAGGGATGGGGGGGGAAATGAACTGTCTCTATAAACTAGATGAACTATATATCAGTTGTACCGTACCCTAAGCAAATGACAAAAAAAAAAAAAATTCTTTATTGCATGTGTGTACCGCCGAGATGTAAAGGTTAAGAGAGTATGTGTGGCGTTTAAGGTTTAAAGAAATAATCCTGGGAACACACTAATTTTCCTTCTCAGATAAAACTGAACGCATTTCTTTTCTTGATGGCATAAGTGATATTTATATTTTAGAAAAAGAATGCAGATATTCTTAGTGTTTTATCAGATCTCCAATAGCATTACTTGTTGTTAAAAAAAATTATTCCTTTTGATTAAGAGGGAACTTCCAAAACTTTCTGCTTGAGAAATCTCATTCAATGAAAAATCCACCCAAAGGAATAATTTTTCCCTTCCCTTGTGCGCACACTTATACAATGTACGAGGACAGTGGCGCACACAGGGATTTTTCAAGGGGGCGGGGGTCCGGGGTCGAAAGTTCACCATTCTTGTATCATGCTCCTTTTAATTTTGTGGAATTTCGGGAACAAAAAACAGTAAAAAACTAGTTTTTGAATGAATAATTAGCATTAATTAATAAAATTAATCATTATTAGCAAGTAATTAATTAAATTTTACGTACTATATACTTAGAATTATAATCAATCGGAAAAAAAAGTCAAGGGGTTTGAAGGGGGGTCCGCCCCCTTGTGTGCGTCACTGTATGAGGATGAATTTGTGGTGGAGCGCCAACGCTAAAGAGCGCTTTTTCTCCGTCTGTGTACTCCCAAATCCAGACTGCAGTCAACCAAGCAAGTAAATTTAAGCCCATCCTGAACACAATATCTAGCATTCCCTTTGCAACAAGACTAAAGATCAGAGAAAAGAACCGTCTCCGCAAGCAATGGCAGAGAACTCAATACCCTCCCCTCAAGGCAGAAGTCAACCGGCTACAAAGAGCAATTCGAGCCGACTTGAAAAAAAGTAAAGAGCATGTTTGGGACTCTCTTCAAGAAGACGCCAATATTGATATCGACTCCCTACACAAACTTGTAGCAGACAATAGTAGAAAAAGCAACATCCTCTATCCCCCACTGCTTGGTTTTCAAGGTCTAATCCATGGAACGAAGGAAAAGGCCGACTGCTTTGTGGACAACCTCGAAGAATCTTTCACCGAAAATAGGACCACATATGACGATGATCACATCGACAAAGTGGACAGGGTAATTAGAAGATTTTTTAATAATTACTCTCCAAGCATCCCACCTCTCCCCTCCCCTCAAGAAGTCTGCGACGTCATCTCAAAATTAAATATCCACAAGGCCCCAGGACAAGATCAGATAAAGAACATTACCCTCAAGCCATTTCCGATGAATGCAATAACCCACCTCACTAAAATTTTTAACAAATGCCTCTTACTTCAATATTTCCCCCAGATCTGGAAGCACTGCACGATCACCCTCCTCCCGAAGAAAAATAAAGATCCGAAGTTTCCTTTGAATTATATAATCTATCCAGGATACAAGCCTTTTCAAACAACCACCACCTCATTCCCGATTTCCAACATGGATTTAGGAAAAAAACCTCAACCGCTCATCAACTGCTCCGTACCGCCAATACCATCATTGACGGATTCAATAACTACCGTACTACCGGAGGAGTCTTCTTGGATGTAGAAAAAGCGTTCGATAGAGTTTGGCACAACGGTCTAATCTTTAAATTATTACAAATGAACCTCCCTCCATACCTAATCAAGATTATCTCCGAATACCTTTCCAATAGAACCTTTCAAGTCACAATCAACTCAGTCTGCTCCAGAATTGGAAGTATACAGGCCGGAACGCCACAAGGAAGTATTTTGTCCCCCCTTTTGTACAGCTTCTATACGCATGACTTCCCCACCTCTCCAACAGTGGAAGTCTACCTCTTTGCAGATGATGCCGCCATCTTATCTCAAGCTCATTCTCCAGAAGCAGTCCGGAAAAGCCTTCAATCATACCTGGGCAAATTAAAAAAGTGGCTCACGTTGTGGCGCATTTCGGTCAATACTTCCAAATCCCAAGCCATCATCTTTAAAAAAGGAAATTTCAAGAGAACGAACTCAACCCTCTAAAATTATTTAGAAGCCCCATCCCCTGGTGCGACGAAGTTCAATATCTCGGCGTCACTCTCGACAAGAAATTAACTTACAGAAGCCATATCCATCAAACTGCAATAAAATTCAAAAAGAAACTCCGTTCTCTCCATAGACTGCTCTCCAAGAAATCGAAACTTAACCTCGACAAAAAAAGGTATATCTACCTACAATATCTGCTTCCCGTATTAACATATGCCTGCCAGATCTGGGGTAATACTGCAAATTACCTCCTCAATAGACTGCAAGTACTACAAAACCAAGCTCTCAGAACCATCTTAAATGCTCCATTTTATATCCCAAGAATCATCCTCCATAGAGAATTAAAAATAATCTCCATCCGGTCAAGAATCAGATTACTCTCATTGCCGTTCTACAACCAACTCCCATCTCATCACAATTCAACCATTAGTATTCAAGCAAGCTACCCCGTTACCGGGACTCACAGGCCCCCCATCCGTTCAACAACCCTTCCCCGAAGTTACGACTAAACCGAAACCGAAACTCCTAGGGAAGAAAAATCGTCAAGTGGCAAGTGGCATGTAAGTTACGGAGTTCCTGTCCCTAGTTTTGTGAAGAAAAAGAAGTGTTTCTCTCGACCCACCCTCCCGCTTCCCAACCGGAAGGCGAAAAGGACTCACTCTCGTTGATCGCTACTCCCCCCTCCACCTGTTCCTTCGTGACGCTGCTGCACTTTCCTCTCCCGCCCTTTTGGGCCGTCTGTCTACCCCGGCCAGCGTAGGTTTTGTTTTTTTCCACGGTCTGTTTATCAGACCGCGTCATGTTTTTTTCTGTCTCTTTTCAGATCACTCATACTGAGAAGAAGCGCCCTGCGGGCGCTGGGTCTCTATAATCCGGATCACCCTTGAAAGAACGAGTCACGGGAAATGTCCCCCTAGCAACTAGGGAACTGAGATAAGTTGCACCCCAGGGGGGAGGAAGAGTGCGTTCAAGAATGTCGTCACTGGAGGGAAGGAAGAACTGCTTTTCGCTTAACTGGAGGAATTGTTTTCATGAAGGGACTTCTTTTTCAATCTTGGGAGGTGGGGTGAGAGAACTCTGTTTGTCAGCTGATTGTCAAAATGGAGGGAGGAAGCTATTTAGAATCTTCTTCTTAGGTGGGTTGTGTGAATGGGCATGTTATGGATTCCTTGAGAATCTATGAATGATTGGATGTTGATGAGGCTGTTGGGGTGGGTGGTGTGACATCTTCGATGGGAGTAAATTCCCATCTTCCGATTCACAATAGGTTTTATGGTTTCATCAGCTGGTCAAGGACAAGTGCCTCACCCATCGATTGTCCCTGAATGTTTTACGATCAACCAGCTGTGGAATGACAGGTGCACGTGGCCATGGGGCCATTGTTTATTGTCTGAACTCAGGGAGTGGAGATTGCAGACGGGTCGGCATAATAGACTTAAGAGTTCGGCGCCCCATTGACAATAGGCGAATCCTATCTTAAAAATAACCATATTGTCTTTTTCTAGTGTTGTTTGAAGGGGATGCTAGAAACAGGTGGCGTGATGGGCCAGTGTGTCCAGCTGTGGACAAGGAACTATGGCGCCTTGGACCAGACGTCTCGGGTGTGTTTTGGCGTGTTATGCGCCAATAGGACGAGGGAGGTCAAGAGAGACTTTGTTGACCTGCAAATAAGAAGGAGCGAGGGGCGTGTTGTGAACACACCCCTGTTGTTTAAAAAGGGTTGTTTTTGAGGACACGAGAAGAAAAGACCGGAAAAAAACCTGGAGAGAGAGAGTAAGAGAGAAGAGACCCGGAGAGAGAGAGAAAGAGAAAAAGACCGGAGAAAAAATAAAATCCCCGAGAGAGAGTGAAAAAGACGATGAACGCCGGTGGCGTTGAGCATGAGTAGATGAACTGACCACACCGGCTTGGCATTTAATCTGAATTTATATTACTTCATTTACAAATTGTTAGCAAATAAAGTTTGCTTTTATTTGTATATTAAGCTGTAAAGATTTGTTTATTGATGGATAGCTACTCACGACGTTACAGCTAATATAAATATATGGAATTGGTGGCAGCGGTGTTGATCCGGCATTTAATTAAACAGATGCCCGAATCCTTTATTTTAATTGAAGAAAGAAAAAAGGCCAGCCGTGTGCGATTGTGATGAAGCGAGTTTAATGACCCCTAATTCTCCTGGATTTCCCAGCTGTGAGAAGTGCTGGATGCAAGTGTTTCCCGTTCCTGCTTGTGAAGAGTGCCCGCGAAGTGCCTGCCTTCCGTTTTTTCCCGGAGAAGGATACGGAAGAGGTTTCCAGTGTTTTCACCTGCAATGTTAAGGTCAGTCTTTTTCTTTGAGTATCGTATCGGGGCAGCAATACATTATTTTTAGTTAATGTAAAATTTTGTAAGGAAAATAATGCTAGATAAAGTTAAAAGTATAGACTGAGAGACTACAGAAATTATTAAGTTTTTTTGCAGTGTATTGATTTGCTATGTTTGTATGTATGTTTGTTTATTGAGTTAGGTCGTAGTATACAGTAGTATATTTGCTTCGTTAGCACAGTTTTTGCGTAGTGTATTGTCACGTTACTCTGAGTATTTTTATTATTTTGTGAAGTATAATTAAAGTCTAGGTTTAGTGTACGGTTAGTTACGTTTGGTAGTTGTATAAGTTTGTGGAGTACAACTGAGTATAGTGTATAGTGTAGTGTTGATTTATGTTGGATATTTGATTTGTTTTGGAGACAATTGAGATTGGATTTAGTGTTGTATTTATTAAAGCACGATGGCGTTTCTTTTAAAGCAAACAAAAGAGGTATTGTTAGAGGTTGCGATAGATTTGGGGGTCGAAGTCAATAGTACTCTAACCAAATCAGAAATTAAGAATAGAATTTGTCAGAGTGAAGACTATATCGAAGAATCGGTTAAAAGTTTGTTGGAGGGTATCTTGGCGGAAAACGGGAGGCTAGGGAATTGAAGGAAAGGCAGGAGGCTAGGGAATTGAAGGAAAGGCAGGAGGCTAGGGAATTGAAGGAAAGGCAGGAGGCTAGGAATTGAAGGAAAGGCAGGAGACTAGAGAATATGAGTTGGAGCGGTTAAGATTGTCTAACGCCACTGAGACGGTTAGTGTATCGTCTGCCGATTTAGAAGGGCAAGGGTAAATAGACGTGTTAATTTAAAAGACTTGGTGCCTAAATTTGATGCAAAAATGCAGACATTAATTTATTTTTTGAAATATTTGAAAGGCAGGTGAAAAAAGAAAAAGTGGCTGATGATAGATGGGTCTCCCAACTCATTCCTTTACTTCCGATAGAAATTGCGGAGATAGTAGCGAAAGAACCTTTAGAGAAAAGCGACGATTACCCCCACATAAAAAATCTACTCTTAGCACGGTTCCAACTCACACCGATAGCCCTTAGAGATAGATTTGAGTCGCATCAACGCAGACCTGGGGCCATGTGGGCGGATTTAGTATTCGAACTAAGGTCCTACCTGGACAACTGGCTAGCGGGGATGAAAGTGGGTGATTTCGCCGCATTAAAAGAGCTACTAGTGACAGAACAAATAAAAAAGAGCACCAAGTGAATTAGTAGACCATTTTCTAGATTCGTGGGATGGTTTCAAGGAGGCTAAAAGTTTAGCTGAGAAATTGAACCATTTTGAGGCGATTAGAAGAGTGCATAAAAAAACAGGTCCGACGAAAACCTGGGAGCGTAGAACCTTTGATAAACAGCCTCTCGAAAATAAAAATAAATCTGCGCATTTTAGTGGTAACGGTAAAAATATCGGGCCCTTGAACAGGGATCCTTATAAGCATGAGGTAAGCCAGGGGAGTTCTCAAATTAGGAGGGAGTGCCCCAGGGCGGGGGATAATCAATTTGAGAAGAGGAAGCCCATAATATGCTACTACTGCAATGAGACAGGGCACATAAAGCCAGTGTGCCCTAGATTAAGGAAAACTAATTTCGAAACGGTAGCTAATTTAACTTTAAATACCGGGAATTACGACCCATTTAAAAAATTCAAAATGAACATGGAAATAAATGGCATTGATCGCGTATGTCTAAGAGATTCGGGGTCATCCATAGACGTCTGTTCGCGGAGCTGGATTAATGAAGATGACCTCCTAGGTGAATACGTTTGGTTGAAAAGCCCGTTAGATGAGATTTGCCACTTTTTGCCTCTGGCTAAAATTAAAATCAAAACGAAGAAAGGAGAGTTTTATACCAAGGCTGCAATAAAACAGGATAGTAGTGACAATGATCTATATTTATTGGGAAACCGAACAGCTGAACTGCTGGAGTCAGACGAACAGGGGGTGCACTTGGTTAACGCAGTGGTGACTAGAAGTAAACAAAAAAGATTTTCCCCCGAGAAAGAAAAAGAGGCGAACGAAGCGGAGTTTGAACTTACGGATTTTTCCCCCCCGTCCGAGGGAGGGGAAGACGATAGCTTTATCATTCCCGCTTTTGAAGGAGAAGGGGGAAAGAGTTTGGCGAAAGTGAATGGTGTTGAATTTAAAGAAGAACGTGAAAAACAGAAAATTAAGGAATACGAAGAACGTAGACTAGCTAGGGAACGTGAGTTAGAAAAACCGAGAATTCGACTCAGGAATAAGTTAAATGAAAATAAATTGAAGGCAGGGAATAGGATTAACGAACTCGCAAATGTTTGTATTTTGTCAGGAAAACATACCGCAGAAGTTAGTGAACCGGTTAATAAGTGTAGGCCTTTAATTAATCCGGTAGTTAATAAAAGCGTGGAGAACGCTACGTCTCGTGGTTTTGAAAAGGAGAATTGTGACCCCCCAGTAAGAGGGAAAGAATTCAACGTGAATAGGAGTAGTGATTGTGACGTGGAAATGAAAGCAGGGGTATGTGAAGGAAGGGTCAAAACTGTGGCGATGGGTGCACAGTGGGTAATAATTCTGGATAATATTGTAGAAGGCTCTTTTGAGTTGAAAAGAGATAAGGGAGTGGCGAACCCTGAAGGATTGATTTGTGAGAATAGCTGCGAGATAAATATACCCTTGGGACGTTAAGGGGTTGTGAAAAGCAGTTAACAGTGAATCGAATTCATACAATAGCTAAGATAGCAGGGCCGTTAAAAGGGAAGGAAGACACGTGTAAAGCAGATGGGCTGACATGCTTGGAAGACGGGTTAGCAATGCGATTGCCTCTGTCAGAACCAAGGGAGATTTATAAGGATAGTTTAGAGACGGATAATGGTTCTAACATTGGTTCAGAATGTAGTTTCGAGATAGATTTACCGGGAAAAAGAGATCGCAGTACCATTTATCGTCTTAATTTAATAAAATTGTACCGTAGAAAGCCGGAATTGGCAGATTTGGTTATGAAGAATAGCTCAGAAGGAATAGATTCCGAAACTCTCTATTCGGTAAAGCTATTTATGGATGTTGGTTTTCAGGGTAATTTAAGGAAAAGTCAATTGTATTTTAAATTACCGCCTGATCGAAGTAGCTATTTAAGGATGATTAACGCTAAGAAGAAAGAAAGGTTTCTACCAGGTCCTGGGACGATTGTTTTAAGACAGAAGGATATTAATTTGGTTACGGGAAAGCCATTTAGAATTAGAACTTGTTGTTCATCCCAGATGTTAATTAATTCACTACGAGAGGATACAGAGTATCTTTTAGATTTAGGTGTGAACGGGATGGGGAGTCAAACCGTACTCTGCCCGTTGTTTGGTTAGGAGAGTGAACCGATACCCGTACCCGCGTATCAAAGGTATAAAGTATGGGAATTTGAACCAGGTGACGCGAGCCGAGATTTATTTTTTTAAGAAGGGAAAGTTGGGTAGAAAAGATCAACGCGGCATCGTGGGTGACTGTATTGGATTTATGGAAGTGGTATTTTCGTCGTTCACTGCTGATGAATTATCCGAAGCACACCCCATGCGTTATGCCAGTTGGCATGTACATTATTAAAAATCGAGGTTTAAGTTTCTTTGTGCTTTTGATGAATGTAATTTAACGACTCGGATTTTGAGGTTGTTAGAGCCGATTGAAGTACCGCGAATGGTCAATATAGACATTCTGACGGAAATTTGGAAAAACCGTGTAAAGAAAATAGACTTTGTGTTAAAATGGTTGAGTAGGGTTGGGTCGGAAGTCGGACCGACTAAAGGTAAATTAGAGACAGGGGCAAGTTTATTCCGTGTTGACGTAATGTAGATATAGTGAAATTCATTGCATGAGCTACTGAGGCTTGTTAATTATATTCCCAATTAAAGTGTTTCCTCAATAACTAACGTAATGGAAGACAATACCATGACGTGAATAACCTGTTATGATGGTTGTGATAATGCTAGCTGATAGCCATAATTTAATTGAATTTAAAAGGTCTTAGTTTAACTTTCTTAATTTAAAAATTTGGTTTTTATGTTTTTTGCAAAGCTTGGAATTTATAAATGTTTATTTTGTTTATTTAAAATCGATGGAAACAACGTTGGAATAAGTAGATTGGAATAAGTAGTTTGTGGATTTTTCTATTAATTAGTATATATATGTAAATTACTGTTTTAATTGTATGTGTGTGAGTGTATCTGTGTACATTGTGGAAGAAAATAGATGTTAGTGAAAATCTCTGATGTCTCTTAGTCAACCGTAGGCCAACAGATGTTTACTTCTGTAGTCAGGCGTGATTAAGTGTAGATGGTTATTAAGAGATTGGCATTTGACGCATTTTGTTTAAAAAATTATAATTTAAAGGTGAAATGTAACTTGGAGAAAAAGAATCCCAGATTCGGATTTTAAGATCTAATTGTGTGAAGTGTACATTTTTTTTTGAAATTTGATTCATGTATTATGTTATTTTTTGATTGTGTTTAATACCGGGATTGCTGCCCTGATCAATCTCATTGATGGGACGATCTTTATGTGTGTGATTTCTAAGAACTGAATCCAACTAGGCCCAGAGCAGTCCCGTGAAATGGACTTTTTTTAGGGGGGAGGAGTTGTGACATCTTCGATGGGAGTAAATTCCCATCTTCCGATTCACAATAGGTTTTATGGTTTCATCAGCTGGTCAAGGACAAGTGCCTCACCCATCGATTGTCTCTGAATGTTTTACGATCAACCAGCTGTGGAATGACCGGTGCACGTGGCCATGGGGCCATTGTTTATTGTCTGAACTCAGGGAGTAGAGATTGCAGACGGGTCGGCATAATAGACTTAAGAGTTCGGCGCCCCATTGACAATAGGCGAATCCTATCTTAAAAATAACCATATTGTCTTTTCTAGTGTTGTTTGAAGGGGATGCTAGAAACAGGTGGCGTGATGGGCCAGTGTGTCCAGCTGTGGACAAGGAACTATGGCGCCTTGGACCAGACGTCTCGGGTGTGTTTTGGCGTGTTATGCGCCAATAGGACGAGGGAGGTCAAGAGAGACTTTGTTGACCTGCGAATAAGAAGGAGCGAGGGGGGCGTGTTGTGAACACACCCCTGTTGTTTAAAAAGGGTTGTTTTTGAGGACACGAGAAGAAAAGACCGGAAAAAACCTGGAGAGAGAGTAAGAGAGAAGAGACCCGGAGAGAGAGAGAAAGAGAAAAAGACCGGAGAAAAAATAAAATCCCCGAGAGAGAGTGAAAAAGACGATGAACGCCGGTGGCGTTGAGCATGAGTAGATGAACTGACCACACCGGCTTGGCATTTAATCTGAATTTATATTACTTCATTTACAAATTGTTAGCAAATAAAGTTTGCTTTTATTTGTATATTAAGCTGTAAAGATTTGTTTATTGATGGATAGCTACTCACGACGTTACAGTGGCAACTTAATTGTGGATTGCAGTGGCCAGCTTTTTGATTCTTAAGGTGAGAGCTGGAATTTTGAGTTCTTTGTGCATGTGGATTCGCTTCATGTAAGTGGGAGCGCTCAAGACGAGGTGTAGTGCTCTGTTCTGCAGGATTTGGAGGCGATCAAAATTGTAGCTGGCTGTTATTCCCCAGATCGGAGATGCATATGTTATAATTGGAAGGATATATTGCAGGTAGCTTTTCCTTTTACAGTTGAGGGAGAGCTTTCACTTTTTGGATAAGAGATTGTGGAGAGCTTGGAGTCTGCGCTTGAACTTGCAAGTGATTTTAATGAGGTGGCTTTTGAAAGTGAGTCTTTTGTATAGAGTGACGCCTTTGGTAATCCACGTCATCGTACCAGTCAATATTGTTTCCGAAGAGCTTGAGAGGTTTCAGGTTGTTCTTGTAAGGGCCTTTTGTGAAGAGGACTGCTTTAGATTTTGAGGAGTTAACTGAGATTCGCCAGAGTTTTAACCATTTTTTGAATTTAATGAGGTACTTATGGAGTGTCCTTCTGACTTCATGCGGGGAGTTTTGTTGACTGAGAATGGTCGCATCGTCCGCGAAGTGGCAGATGTCGACCAGTGGAGAGGTGGGGAAGTCTTGGGTGTAGATATTATAAAGAAGCGTTCTGAGCAAAGATCCTTGAGGACATCCGGCTTGGAAACGGCCTATTTTCGAGGCTGTGGCTTGGATTTTAACTTGGAAAGTTATTTCGCTTAGATAGTGTGCTATTGTATGGATCAGGTAGGGCGGGTAATTTCGGTTTATCATTTTGTAGATGAGTCCGTTGTGCCACAGCCGGTCGAAGGCCTTTTCTACATCCAAGAAGATTCGACCAGTGGCAGTGGCGCACACAGGAATTTTTCAAGAGGGGGTCCGGGGTCGCAAGTTCACCATTCTTGTATCATGCTCTTTTTGATTTTGTTGATTTTCGGGAACAAAACACAGTAAAAAACTAATTATTGAATAAATAATTAGCATTAATTAATAAAATTAATCATTAATAACAAGTACTGAATTAAATTTTACGTACTATGTACTTATAATTATAAGCAATCGGAAAAAAAATCAAGGGCTTTGGGGGGGGTCCGGACCCCCAGGATCCCCCTTGTGTGCGCCACTGACCAGTGGTAATATCGTGGTTAAATCTATGAATTATTTTGTTTGCAGTTCCGAGGAGTTGATGGCATGTGGAGGTTTCTTTCCGGAATCCGTGTTGAATGTCCGGGATGATGTTATTGCCCCAGGTGTGTTTTTCGATTCTTGTGAGGAGGATTTTTTCGTAGATTTTTCCTATTGATGAGATGAGGCTAAAATTGATAGCTGATTGATTGATTTTTGCTGTGCTTAGGAGGCATTGTGAGGATTGCGTGCTTCCAGGGCTTGGGGAAGTAGTTGTACATGAGGCATCTATTGATTATGTTTGTGAGGCATTTATAGGCAGAGAGAGACTTCAAAACGATGCTTCTTATTTGATCTTGACCTGGGGCTTTTTTATTGTTTAGCTTCATGATTATGTCACAGATTTCATTGGGGGAAGTGAGGGGCGGTACGGTCGGGATGTTGCGACGCAGGAATCTTCTGACTGATCTGTCCACTTTGTCAACATGGTCGTTATCATATGGGGTTCTATTTTATTGAAAGGAGTCTTCTAGTGTGTCCACGAATAGGTTAGCTTTTTCCCTTGTCCCGTAAACCAGTGCTTGGAATCCAAGTAGGGGGAGGGTAGATGATGGGTTTCATCTTTGCTCTGGCAATCATCTTATGAAGTGAGTCGTCCGAGTTGTTACATTCGACGACGGCGTCATTCCACTCTCGCTGTTTGATAGTAGAGAGATATTTTTTGATGTCCCTTTGAAGGCGATAGAGTTCAGCTTTCAGGGGAGGGTAACGGTTTTGTTGCCAGTGTTTGCGAAGCCTGTTTTTATCCTTGATCTTGATCCTGGTCGGGTATGGGACGAGGGTGAAGTCTTGCTTCATGGATTTGAACTTGCTTGATTGGTTAATTGCTGTGTGAATATTGTAATTAAGGTTGCTAATTGCGTCTTCTATTTCGTCGATATTATTGATGGGAGGTTTGCCGGCTATAAAGAGAGAAATTTGACAGAGAGAGAGTCACAGTGGATGGAGAGATGGGGGAGGCACAGTGAAAAGCTACTTTGCTTCCAGGTGAAGGTTTTCATTGTGCCTCCCCCATCACTTTGTGTCATTTTTCCCTCTTTACCCTCTTAAATTGGTCTCCCCTTTCCATTGTATCTATTCTTCATAGGCCTGTAGTGTATCTATAGTCCCCCAAAAAGTTTAGATCAGGGATCGGCAATCTTTCAGCTGGAGCTTGCCAAACCAATCTACCAATATGATACGACAAGTCGCACAGTAGGACATTTTTGAAACATTTCAATTCCATTGATAATGCATGCAGAGTTCGAGAAGAGAAATCAATACTACATATATTTATAGTTTTATTATACATTAATTTTGCTTCATTTAAAGATATTTCTTAACATAAAAATAAAAACAGTATAAACTATAACTATTTCTTTCAACAAAAATAAAAACATTAAAATTGTACGTATGTTATGCATTTTCAAGCATGTTTATTAAAAATAAGAAATGTACAACATAAAATATAAGTATTTCATTGTAATTAATTAAAAACACACAAAAAAATTTTAATGCGAACCTAGAGCTTTCACCGGTCTACTTTGATACCTCAAAATCAGTGGTATAATGTGTGACTTTCAATTTGACACGTTTCTGAGCATTCGGTTGTTAAACAATTTCTTTGCGGACTCAAAACATTTTTCACATGAGAAAAGTTTTTGAAGTTAACTTCTTACGGCACGGTAGGGAGAAATTTCATTTACGCGTTACCAGTTACGGTTAGCAATGAACGTAAGGTAGAAATGAATGAAGTTCCGAATTTTCCTCTCGTTTTAAAAAACGCCATCTAATTCATACTATCTATCTCAGACAAAAATAATTACAGAATCGGAAAGATCATTTTTTTCGCCACGATATGGTATATTTTTTTAAACAAAACAATGATATTTTCTATTTTTTACGATTTTTTTTTAAAATGAGACAAAATTGATACGCTTATAAAAAGGGTTTCTAAATCATTCCCTTTAAGTTTCCTTTCGAGTTAATGCATTGATATTTTATTCTAAACAAGTTCATGCTTTTCTCTTTTAGAATCAGTTATATAAAAAAAAAATGACGCGAAATCTTTTTTTTTTGCGATTTTTGAAAAAATACTCAAAATTTTAATTAAATATTTAATAACTTCATTATTTATAAAAATAATCTAACGAAACTTTTTTTCCATATGTAGAATAGTATTATCTGTAATCTGTTCAAAGATTGAAAAAAAATAGATTAAAAATTACGGCTTATAAAATTTCTTTTATATTTTTCGTCTATTAGCCCTGAGCTAGCACCCCCCCTCTCCTCATTCAACAGCAGCTTTAACAAGCCTTTCCTCTTTTAGCTTTGCGATACATACTTTGTTTTGTTTTTACGTTACCTAGAAGTCAAAATATAATCCATTTTATGAATTAAAAAAAAATCGGAAGTGAGTCTTTAATCTACCCGAAGTAGGCATTTAAATGGATCAAAATCTGTCAAAAATTAGTTTAAGGTGAGTTTGTTGGATATACAGTTTTAAAATTCTTTTAAGGAAATAATACAAACAATCTATTGTTTTAAAATTTAGTGGCAACACAACATTTTTCCAATAGTTTGGCAATAAAAGATTGTGTATACTAAATTTTTTCAATCGAATGCAATTTCTAAATCCAGTTTAAGAAGTGAGTTTGAAAATCATATATATGCTTTGGTGTAATTAATTTGATTGTTGTGAAAGTGTTATATAGTGCTTCATTAATTTGTATTTTAAGACTACAGTGGGTAGAAAAATTTTTTACAAACATGCCCCAAATTTTTACTGGCTCTATGTAACTTAGAACTAAAATCACATATAAAAAAATTGGTGAGAAAAAAATGAGCATAGATTTTAAAACATTTAAAAACGTTCCATGCGTTTTGATTTTTTAAAAAAAATTTCATATTTTTGCCTGATTTAACTTCTTTAAGCGATTCTTTACAAATGTATGCATAAGCGTACGCACGTTCCGTTGGTGTGTGCATGTGCTACAACACAATTCATAAATCTCAAGGCAACACATACTCAGAAATTGTTTACGAATACCACCGACGTCACTCTCAATCATTATTATACGTTGCTTTGTCACGTGTAACGAATATTAAAGGATTATATATTACGACAAAAAATAATGATAAAACATTTTTCCATTGTCGAAGACGATCGTCATCAACAATTCATTTGCAAGAGGAGTTTAAACGACTTTCATTGAACAAACTACAAACTATCAATGAAGGTTTGATTGATTTCATAACGAACAGACAAGGTTTATCGATTTTTACTTTTAATTGTCAAAGTCTTACAGCTCACGCTGTAGACTTACAAGATTCAGTAATAAGAAATTCAAATATTTTAGTTTTATCAGAAACTTGGCTTGGCAATATGAAAGTGATATATCTATTCCAAATTTCAACTGCATTGTGAAGAATAAACGACCAAATACGAGAGCAGGAGGAGTTGCGATATATCAAAATTCTAGCGATGCTGTTAACATTATAACTCCATCCATGGAATGTTCTGTCAGTCAATCCGATATTTATGGTACCATACAATCTTCAGTGGGGGATTTGTGCTTGGCTGAATGCGTAATAGATAATGGACAAAAAATTATAATTGTAGCAGTATATATTACTCCGAACAAAAAGTTGAATGACATTATCGAGTTCCTTCATCTCGATCAGTATTACCATACACATCAAGAGGTTCTGCGTTATTTAATAAAAATTATGACAAAATACCTATGATTTTAAGTGGAGATTTTAATGTCAATTTTGTTTTAGACAAATCTCTACAGTTGATTGAATTTTTAAAAGACAATTTCACCTCATCTCTACAAAACAACAGAATAATATCAACGACAAAATCAAATACTACGATTGATGCAGTCTTTTCGAGATACTTAAGCGATATTGAGTGCAAAACCTACATTTCTTACTTTAGTTACCACAAGCCTTTGATAACAAAAGTATGTACTGAAGCACCCATAAGCATAATGGAAATAGACTAATAATGATGATACTTTTCTCAAAATACACACGCAATAATATATTTTTTTTTAGTATTATGTATTGAAAATGAAAATTTTTTCTGTACTTATACCTTTTCCATCTTAATTATTTTTTTAAATACAGTTTGAAATAATAATGATAATAATAAATTTGTTAATTATATATAAGATTACTTCAATATAAAACTTTATTATACAATTCAATACATGAAAGCCAAAGAAGTTAACTTCTAACGCGTGTTCACACTGCTACACGCTTTCTTTTTTTCTTTTAGATATGTAGAACCAAGAGCGGAAAGCAGTGCACATGCAATTTTCTCATTTCAACCAATTAAATCTCTCCAGCAATGACATTCAGTAATTAACAAAATAGCTATAAATTTATCTTTAGAGTTATCTTTCAGATTTTTCCATAATTCCGTAAATGTCCATAATTCAGAAGAGGTTAGTCAAATAAGGTTCATTACAAATTTATCAACTTCCATCCTCTCACAAATTGACAAATTTGCTAAGTAATGCAGAGTGCCACTGAGAATTGAACCGCATGCCGTAGGTTGCCGACCCCTGCGTTAGATCATTGTTTCTCAAAGTGATTCCTATGTACCCCTGGATGTCCTTGTGAATACTGAGGGTGTTCGTGGCAAATTAAAATTAATTTGGGGGTGCGTAGACAGCGTTAGAAGGTCCGTGAAAGGTATAAAATAAAACAAAGTATTTATGAATCATTTTCAGTATTATGAAAGTTAAAATAAATTAGTAATGATTTTTACATGATAAAAATTTTGAGTTAAACAATGTATATAGGATTAAAAAGCGTGCAAGCGCTTCACGAAGGAAGTCGGTGGATCGCGATGTGACTGTCCATGCAAATTGAAATAGGAGCTAAATCTCGCCTCTACGTATAACTTGTCGAAAATATAGCTTATAAAAGTCACGCATTTAGTCTACACTTTAATTTAGTTTTGAGCACGATACTGAAATCTGAAGAGAATGCAACAAATTTTCATAAATTTTAAACAGTATTTTTTTCTTTTTTACTGTTACGCAGTGCCAATTTCAGCTCATTTCGTGCCCTAGGCGCAGAAGATCTACAAGCCCCCTCGGCGCTGGAATTTAGAACCAGAACATGAGCTTAAGGCAGTGCTTTTCAAACTTTCTATACTTGCCACCCAATTTTCAATCAGAATTTTTCTCGCGCCCCTTCCATATAATAACAATGTATTGAATTCAATAATAATAGACTTTGAGGTAAAGCTACTCTAATTATACAAATTATCAAGATAAATGTTAAATTGTGTATATCATTTGATGATAAGATCACTGGTAATGATTAGACTTGTTCTTAACTTAGTATTTTTAAATTAGGTATGAAGCACATTGTGCGCTACCGATACATTTCTAAGTGTATTATATCGTATAAGTGTATTATCAGACATTTTATGACATGCCCATGGGATCACTGGTAATGATTAGACTTGTTCTTAACTTAGTATTTTTAAATTAGGTATGAAGCACATTGTGCGCTACCGATACATTTCTAAGTGTATTATATCGTATAAGTGTATTATCAGACATTTTATGACATGCCCATGGGATCACTGGTAATGATTAGACTTGTTCTTAACTTAGTATTTTTAAATTAGGTATGAAGCACATTGTGCGCTACCGATACATTTCTAAGTGTATTATATCGTATAAGTGTATTATCAGACATTTTATGACATGCCCATGGGATCACTGGTAATGATTAGACTTGTTCTTAACTTAGTATTTTTAAATTAGGTATGAAGCACATTGTGCGCTACCGATACATTTCTAAGTGTATTATATCGTATAAGTGTATTATCAGACATTTTATGACATGCCCATGGGATCACTGGTAATGATTAGACTTGTTCTTAACTTAGTATTTTTAAATTAGGTATGAAGCACATTGTGCGCTACCGATACATTTCTAAGTGTATTATATCGTATAAGTGTATTATCAGACATTTTATGACATGCCCATGGGATCACTGGTAATGATTAGACTTGTTCTTAACTTAGTATTTTTAAATTAGGTATGAAGCACATTGTGCGCTACCGATACATTTCTAAGTGTATTATATCGTATAAGTGTATTATCAGACATTTTATGACATGCCCATGGGATCACTGGTAATGATTAGACTTGTTCTTAACTTAGTATTTTTAAATTAGGTATGAAGCACATTGTGCGCTACCGATACATTTCTAAGTGTATTATATCGTATAAGTGTATTATCAGACATTTTATGACATGCCCATGGGATCACTGGTAATGATTAGACTTGTTCTTAACTTAGTATTTTTAAATTAGGTATGAAGCACATTGTGCGCTACCGATACATTTCTAAGTGTATTATATCGTATAAGTGTATTATCAGACATTTTATGACATGCCCATGGGATCACTGGTAATGATTAGACTTGTTCTTAACTTAGTATTTTTAAATTAGGTATGAAGCACATTGTGCGCTACCGATACATTTCTAAGTGTATTATATCGTATAAGTGTATTATCAGACATTTTATGACATGCCCATGGGATCACTGGTAATGATTAGACTTGTTCTTAACTTAGTATTTTTAAATTAGGTATGAAGCACATTGTGCGCTACCGATACATTTCTAAGTGTATTATATCGTATAAGTGTATTATCAGACATTTTATGACATGCCCATGGGATCACTGGTAATGATTAGACTTGTTCTTAACTTAGTATTTTTAAATTAGGTATGAAGCACATTGTGCGCTACCGATACATTTCTAAGTGTATTATATCGTATAAGTGTATTATCAGACATTTTATGACATGCCCATGGGATCACTGGTAATGATTAGACTTGTTCTTAACTTAGTATTTTTAAATTAGGTATGAAGCACATTGTGCGCTACCGATACATTTCTAAGTGTATTATATCGTATAAGTGTATTATCAGACATTTTATGACATGCCCATGGGATCACTGGTAATGATTAGACTTGTTCTTAACTTAGTATTTTTAAATTAGGTATGAAGCACATTGTGCGCTACCGATACATTTCTAAGTGTATTATATCGTATAAGTGTATTATCAGACATTTTATGACATGCCCATGGGATCACTGGTAATGATTAGACTTGTTCTTAACTTAGTATTTTTAAATTAGGTATGAAGCACATTGTGCGCTACCGATACATTTCTAAGTGTATTATATCGTATAAGTGTATTATCAGACATTTTATGACATGCCCATGGGATCACTGGTAATGATTAGACTTGTTCTTAACTTAGTATTTTTAAATTAGGTATGAAGCACATTGTGCGCTACCGATACATTTCTAAGTGTATTATATCGTATAAGTGTATTATCAGACATTTTATGACATGCCCATGGGATCACTGGTAATGATTAGACTTGTTCTTAACTTAGTATTTTTAAATTAGGTATGAAGCACATTGTGCGCTACCGATACATTTCTAAGTGTATTATATCGTATAAGTGTATTATCAGACATTTTATGACATGCCCATGGGATCACTGGTAATGATTAGACTTGTTCTTAACTTAGTATTTTTAAATTAGGTATGAAGCACATTGTGCGCTACCGATACATTTCTAAGTGTATTATCAGAAAGCATTTTTTTGTTTGCTTTCTGTAAATTAATAATTTTTTTTAAAAAAAATAATCTTTTATTTTCGTTTTTCTGATAAGCTCGCGCCCCCCTTGTAGGGTTATCACGCCCCCAAGGGGGGCGCGCCCCACAGTTTGAGAAAAACTGGGTTAAGTCCAGCTTATCTGGGCTCCGGGTCACTGGGCGCCCGCCCCAAGCGCCTAATGAATAAACCGACACTGCTGTTACGAAGATAAAGTATTTTGCATAAGTATTTTTGGAACACAATTAACATCTGTTATAGTGTTGTTGTTACTGATGCTACCTAATCGGCAAAGGCCAGATCGAGACCCACGAAATTCATCATGGCCGAGGAAATTCATCATGATGCCTGTCGTTAGCCGTAACTTTGAGCACCATACAGGTGACAGTATGATTTGGCTCGTTTCCACCCCAATTTTGAGGGAGGACATCTGGGGATGGTCAGGGGCCTCCCACCCACTGCCACCAGCCTCGCGAGAGGACTTGTGGCTGGACGGCTATTTAGAGTACCCCCCATGTCACGAAGGCACTATACATTTACAAACATCCATGTCTTCTCCATGGTTCGAACCCATGCCCTACGGCACAGCAGTCAGTGTCGCTAACCACTATACCGGATGTGTGACACATCTATTGTTGTTGTTTCACATGGCAGAATCGGAAATCAATCCATTGACATCAGATCATTCGCGAAAGAACAATACTGCATCTAAACCCAAAACTAAAAATTTAGAGTTAAAACGTGACAAGAGATCAAAAAGTAAAAACACGCCAACTTTCCTTAGTTAAAACCGTTAAAATTGAAAATACAGATGTCTGAAGGGAAAATAACCTTACGATCAGTATACGAATCTCCTGGCCATCCAATTTAACATATATCTGAAGATGGAAAATCTCATATCATCCTATCAGGTTTACCATTTCATTGGAAAAAATGTGTTTTCAAATTTTAAAAAAATAATTATAATTTTAATAAATAAATACATTTTTAGGTATCCGAATGCTTTTCTTATATTTTTTGAAGTGATAACCTCTTTTATATAGCGCGTTTTACTGAAGAGTGAGCTTGAATGAACATCACGCTAGGGTTTGTAACGCTCATTCGGCTTTAGTCGAAAATAGTGGTCGGAAAAGGTCGTCCACTCTTTCTCCGAGGCGTGACCAAAAGAAGGAAGCCTTCCCTGTGTTTTGAGTAGTACTCAGTCTTCCTTCTTGTATGCTTATTTAATAAGTTAATCTTCCCACGTGCATTTATTACTCAAGTTATATCAGTAGGAATAACTATAAAGAAAGGTACGATATTTATATTTTTGTATAAGTTTATTTTTGTGCCATTATTGAATTCCTTTCTTTTTGGTTTGGAGGGCACGATATAATAAATTGATGCATTTTGCCAACATCCCTAATTACGTATGAATTTAAGATATTTTGTTTTATATAAGGAATTAGTGTTTAAATGGGAAATTAATGTTTTGTTTATTGTGTCAAATCTTAATTATCTTAAACATATTAAAAATTGTACTAATAACTTAACCTAAGGCTGCACACATTTTATAATAATGCATCGTTATTGTTGTGTGCTTAACTGGTTATTTAATAATCTTGAAAACCCTACGTTTCGGTTTTTTGTTTCCTAAAAGATTGTGAGGAATCTTTACGGAACCTTTCCACTAATATTCTTGGGTGTCCTTGGGGATTGTATATTTCCAATCAACTCTAAAAGGAGAAAACGGGATATGTAAAGTAGATAAGGTATTTAAGTAGAGCGTTGTAAGTTAGCGGAGACGAAGGCTATTGAGCCAGCAGCAGTACTGATAAAGTTTATAAGATTCAATTGGATTACGATAGTGGAGCATTGTTGTTAGTACTCAGCGAAGGAACCTTAGGAAGTTAATATACCTGAAGAGATCAAAGTACTACCAGGTGATATATTCTAGTTTAATACTACTTACCACAAGCGTTAGTTTAATAAAATTAGTTTAAGTTAATGAAAGCTAATAATTCAAGTTGCGTGTATTTCTCAGACCTCCTATTCCGGTAAATCTTTTTGGTATTGCGCATAATTATTGATTAATTTCCTATTTCATAATTAAGTTAATATTAAAGGTAAATCCCTTTTGACGTAGACATAAAGCCTACTATTTGTTATTAGATTTTTGATATTTGAACCAAGTGAATAAATATAAGTTATTATTATACAAATGGCGTCTGGTCATTATTTGCCTCAAATTAATCTTAGTGTCCAGGGTGGAACCCAGGGGGGTTCCCACAAGATGAATCATTGATGCAAGTATAGATTTGTTGTACATAAAAAAAATCCATTTCGATTCAGAAAATGGCGAAAGGACAACATATTTGAGACTTCTTTATAGAGGAGGATTAAAAATGTTCACAGATACTGTTATGAAAATCATTTCAACGCACTATTATTTTTAATTTGTATACCGAAAATATTCGAGTTAAAATATCTTAAAGTTGATTGCCAATTACACTCATGGACAAACAAATTGGCATACCAAGAAATAATTGCGGGATGGTAACGAAACTTGGCATGAAGGTACATGTCGGGGAGATATGCAAATGATTAGAAATGCAGCGTGATTGCGCTTTACGTATAGCCAGTAGAGGGCATTTAACGTCGTCCTCCGTGGAGTATAAAACAGGTAGCCAAAGTTTATTTGAGTGTGCTGAATCGTTTACAAAGTAAGATCTGAGGTAGACTTGCCATCACGCCATTTTAGAAGACAATATGAGCAGCTGTCGTAGTTTGAGAGGGGGAGAATCATCGGCATGATGTAAGTCGGGTGGTCAGCTAGGCGAGTAGCTCGTCAATTAGGCCGCTCTGATTGTGTTGTGAGGAGGTGTTGGGACCAGTGGATCCGAGATATGTCATTTACACGAAGAGCAGGCTCAGGACACCCTCGACAGACCAGTCGTCGAGAAGGCCGCCACATCGTAAGAAATGCACGCGCACAGCCAACTGCTTCATCGGCCGCCGTCCAAGCACAGGTAGTACCTTCATTAGGGGCCCCTGTGTCTTCTCGAACCATACGAAGGCGCCTGGCAGAGGGACATTTGGGATCGCGGTGCCAATTACGTGTGCTGCTCTTGACACCCATCCATCGATGCCTTCATTTGGAGTTGAACCATGCACGAGGAAACAGAACTGCAGCGGAATGGAACCAGGTCGTCTTTAGCGACTAATCCAGATTCAATCTCAGCAGTGATGACAATCGTGTACGTGTGTGGAGACCCCGAGGTGAACGCCTCAATCCTGCCTTTGCTTTACAGCGACACACCACTCCTACAGCTGGTGTGATGGTATGGGGTGCCACTGTCTACAATACACGGTCACCCCTAGTATTGATCCGTGGCACCATGACAGCTCAGCGGTATGATATCCTGCAACCACATGTGTTGACACTCATGCAACGGCTCCCAGGAGCCATTTTTCAACAAGACAATGCTCGGCCTCACACGGCAAAGGTGTCACGAAACTGTCTCCGAACTGTTACTACCCATCATTGGCCTGCCCAATCCCCAGGTTTGTCTCCAATCGAACATATCTGGGAGCATTTGGGATGACGAGTTGGGCATCCCACGAGTTTGAACGAACTAGAGGCAAAGTTACAGCAAATATGGAACGAAATGTTTCAAGACATCATACAAAACTTGTATGCTTCAATGCCCGATCGTATTGCATCGTGCATTCACGCTAAAGGGGGTTCAACAGGGTATTAAATCCTCCGTTCTTTTGCCTTTTTCTCTGAAATAAATGATCCTTTTTCTTTTTTTTTTGATTTTCTGATCATTTACTTACATCAAAGTAGTCATTACGTATGTAAAATCTCGTCTCATTTTAACGACTCCTTCTTGGTGCGTTCATTTTTTTGTCCATGAGTGTATATTGCTTTACTAGCATAACAGAAGCATATCTGGAATAACATGAATTGTAGAAGGACTTGCATTCGTTTCATTCATCTTCTGTGAACTGTAACACACTTGCATTTTCACATTTAAAAAAAATATTCATTTCATTCGGGAATATATGCTTAAATAACTATTCAAAATAACGTAATGAAATTTTAACGGCGTAGGGCAATCGAAATATGAAGTAACAAGTTCATTATAAAAAATTTTTTGAAAAAATCAGCAAATTTTTTTTGGCCACTCTAGTCGAAAAGGGAAGCATATAGTTTGCAAAATGTAGTCTCACTCCCCCCGCCACTCCAAAACAACATGAAACGTGGTAGTTTGTCCCTTCTACCCCACCAATATTCCGTCAAAGTTAAGTTCCTAGCTTCGACTAAGTGGGAGGGGGGTGCCAGCTCAGGTGTCGTCCACGTCACTTGACCATGGTTCAAAATTACGTGGTCCGTCGCCAAAAGCCCTCGTGTAGCTGAACATTGCGACGTTAATATTCAATGAATGGATGAATCGATTAAGTGGGACCCCTGCCCCCACCTCTTTCTACGAAAATGAATAGGAGAATTATTTCTAATCCTATTGGAAGCATGAAAATGAGAAACACGTAATATTTTAAAAAATTGTCTTAGAGAGACAGAGAGCGAAATCCTACACTAAAACTAAACTTAAAATGTAGAAAAAGGAGAAATTTTTATAAAACTAAGTAAATAGTATAATTATCATTAGCTATATTGCAATGAATTTAAGAATAAAAATCTTTATTTGTTTTTTTTTAGTTATTTAAATAATTTTGAATCTTAAGTATTTATAGCCCAATTCAGCGACCATAAGCCTATCGTTTCTTTCTTTCTAAAAATGCCCACGGTAGCCGAGTGATCAAGGTATCAGTTCGTGGCTGGCCTTGTCACGAGTTCGAGCCCAGAACCACTCTTGACCCACCGTGTAGGGGAGCAATGCACGTTAAATCTCTCGAGGGCTCAAATGTTCTTCCGTTGGTGTGGTGCGGTAGTTAGGAGAGAGGGGTACCAGCTCATGTGTCGTGCATGTTACTTGACCATGGCTCAAAATTACGTTGTCCGTTGCCAAAAGCCCTCGTGTAGCTGAACAGTGAGACGTTAATATTCACTCACTCCCTTTCCTTCTTAGAATATAGCTAATTCACACATATGATTATATGTTTCGCAAAAAAAAAATATTACTTTAAGAGTACAGACATATGAATAAATGATTTTATGTGACAATTAGGGTTTCTTTCCCGGGAACCCGGGAAATAATAAGATTTCTGTACTTTTTCTATTCCCGGGATTTCCCGAGAATCGCACGGGGCTTCAATTATCTATGAGGTAGTTATTTTTGACTTCACTGTAGATTTCAACCTCGCACATCGTTAGCTGACCCTACTGTGACAATTTGAGATCATCACCCCGAACTTCCTGAACGAAGGAATGTTCGTGGGGTAAGAGTGTAATATGAGAAAGAAAGATTAACGCTTTCGTTGGATTGGTGAGAATTTTTCCAGCTAGCTATGGGTAGGAGTATCTGTCCAAATCAATTTCTATATCTGTATCAAGCTTCGTTAACAAGAAGTATTTGGTTTTTTAAAGTAATCACATTTCGTAGCAAATTAGCACTGTCTGTCTAATCAAAGTTCCAAGATCTTGATTTATGTGGATAACGTAAGTACTAATACTTAAAACTATTATTTGTTTAATCTTTTTTCAAAAAATTTTTTCGGATACTTGTCTTTATTATGAGCTATTTAATTGAATGAGCAATTTGAAGAAGGGAATGAGCCCACAAACTGTTGGGGGGGGAGAATATTTTTATAAACAATCTCGCGATATTTCTTATTTTTCTAAACCTAAATTTCGAGTGAGATTTTTAATATTTGTTTATATTTTTGTAACTACAATATAACAATTCCATAAACAAGAAATCGGTTGTACAAATAAAATACCTTAAATACAATAATTAAAATTTTTAACGCACATAATCGGCACTTCAGCAGCAAATGAGTTTTCACATGTTTATTAATATTTATCTCTTAGTAACAACCTTAATAATTAATAATTGATTCACCTTAGACTGGTTAATTTTCAAACGCCTATGAGTCAGTAAAAGAAGGTTAATTTTAGTAATTATTTTTCAAATGTGAATTTTTTCCCCGAGATTTTTAATTTATAAAATCTTGAATTGTAACATTGTTTCCATGCCAACACAATTTTTTTCTTTAGTGCAAAATAAATAAATAAATAAATACATAAAAATTTTTTAAAAAAACCTTTTAATTTGGGGAAAGATTTTTTCGTCTGTGTATATGATAAAGTTGAAAATGAAAAATCGAGACAGTAACAGCATCTGCAAAATAAAGATAGTGTGACATTTATTTATTATAAACTAAGCAAATTCTTTTGTATTCGAATTTTTAATAATTTCTTTCTTCAGAATAATTATTTATTCCTTC
Source organism: Trichonephila clavipes (assembly GCA_019973935.1). Classification (NCBI taxonomy): domain Eukaryota; kingdom Metazoa; phylum Arthropoda; class Arachnida; order Araneae; family Nephilidae; genus Trichonephila; species Trichonephila clavipes. The sequence goes on from BMAU01020940.1 coordinate 120,666, forward strand.
GAAGTACTTTTTTCCGTAGATTTCGTTACAAACTACCTTTTTAAATTATTTATCAAAACATCTAGGGAATTTCATTGAGTAAAAAGGCAGATTTTAAAATTTCTGTTTGCCTCACAAAATGATACTAATTTTGCGGGGAGCATGGATGAAAATATATTTGATACACTATTTACTTTCTAAACCTTTATCAGGTTTATTGATAGTTATATTACATACACATTTTCAATACAAATTCAAACGTTTAAAAATCAGAGAAAATTAATCAGTCGAGGCTGAATTGAAAACTGAGGGAAAGAAACAGTCTTTCAAGAACAAAAACTGGAACTGATGATATATATATATACTTAACTTTTGGCATATATTTATACTCCTATATTTGATTTGCTTCTTTAGATTTATAGTATTTTAGTATATATATACACACACACATACAGTCGGACCTCTATTTAACGAAGTCGCTAAAACCAGAAGAAAAGTACATTATGTAGAAAATTTGTTAAATAGCGATTCCTCTTTCAATATTTTTCTGTTCTAGGTTCCAGGAAAAAATTTGCAATATAGAAAGATTTGTAAAATGGTGGTCTGACTGCATATATATATATATATATATAATCCAATATAAAAAATTCAATATATAAATATATACATATACATATACACATATATAAGTTTATACATATATATACATGTACACAAATATATAAACGAAAATATAAAAATAAACATATATACCTAAGATAACTAAAATTAGGAAGAAGGCACAGTAGTATAATGACAAACTCCTGGCCTTAGGAACCAGAATTGCAGGTTTAAACATGTTTTGCGGCCAGCCAACCTTCACCTGTAATTTGTCATACTATGTACCAAGAGGAAAGGAAAGAATTATATATGTAGAATTTAAATATTAAAAAATCATTAAAGTAAATAACATATGAATAAAAACATAACCTACTTTTATTCGGAGTGTAAACGATGGCCGAGAGTGCATCAACAAGTAATGAGTTCCCGCCAAATACGAGGGGTGAGAGCAGAACCGCATAAAATTAATTGCGATACGATATTAATATATATATATATATATATATATTCTTAATATTATATCGCAATTAATTATATATATATATATATATATATATATATATATTCTTAATATCGTATCGCAATTAATTATATATATATATACTTTTAAAAAATCATAAAAATAATAATCACATAAAATTAGTGTAAAATATAAAAGAAACACAAAAAATATATATTATTTAAAAATTTAATAAGCATGTGGCGCCATCTATTAGTAATTGTAGAATAAATTAGATATTGTATAAATTTAAAAAATAATTACAAAACACAATAACAGTAAATAATTACAGTAATACAAAATTGTATCATTAAAAACCATTATTAATATAATTACAAAGAAAGTTAGGTGAAATTGTCGAATCCGGCACTTCTCCGCCAAATTTTGAAAAATCGCCAATTTGGAGCGTTTTTGCGTGTTGTGTTTCGGAGTTGCAACCCTACCACAACACGCAACGCCGGAGCGCGAAATTCAAGATGACGGAAGGAAAATCATTAAAAAATAGCATTTTGAAGTTCAGAAACTGGAAATCGCTGCAAAAATCAGGCATTTAAAAATGGAAATAATTTTACTTACCTTTAAAAAATGCTGTTTTTCCCGACATTTATGATGATGATGAGTTGCCTACTGAAATTATACCAGTGTGCTACTGCATATTTCTGAGAGTACCTTCCAAAACATTTTTATTTGCGCATCACTAACAAAACGGTGCACGAATCCATATTACTCAATTCAAACCAAAACCCTTTCTTTACACTTCTAAACACATGATGGGTATCCTCTTTCACACTGGACTGAATTTTGCAGTACCATTCAAAAACCATCATTCACTTTCTCTTACCCGTTCTTTCTCTCAATTCAATACTTTCTCCACATTTTGGACATACATACGATGATCCAATCAAACCTTCTTTCACATGCACCATTCTAAAACAGCTTTCTTTCCAAGCACGGGCAACATGGCAAAAAAAACCTTTAACAATAGTAATCGTAATTTTTCATGCATTCATTCAAATTAATTCTCACAGCATCGCTGAACATCATGGCAATCTTTTGAAATTTATGTGGAGAAAGAAATAAAAATATTACCTGCAAAAAGTAATTCCCAAAACGAAGCCGAACAGCTGACCCAACCGGAGCAAAAGAAATAACCGTTTCCTGTGTAACGGATTTTTTAAAGAAAAAAAAGCTTTCTGCTCATGCGCGAGAAAGACCATTGAAGAATTAAACTTAAAATAAAAAAAACCCAATTACGAATGCGCTAACTTGCCGCGATATCGTTAAAACTGTTAAAATTAAACAAATCTACTGCGCATGGGCTCAATTTCGCCAAAAAACGACTTCTCCACTGGAAAACGAATTCAGAAGGGTTACCAGATTTGGCGCATTTATCGATTTGGCGAGAATACACTTGGCGCGATAAGTGCCCGATTCGACAAATCAACCGAAAGTTAGCAGGATATCCATGTTCAATACAGTGATTAAAAATTTTTTCAAGATTAAAAAAATATTAGCTTTATCGCTAACTAATACATACATATATATATATATATATATATATATATATTTAATAGAACTGAAACGAAAAATATTGTTTCAAGTTTTGTCCTGAACATAAAATTATATTGTATTAATTAATTGTTCTGTTGATGTAACACATCCAAATATTTGAAATCTACTTATTTTTCTTACAATTTATATATTTCTTTCAGATATAAAAATTAAACATAACCATTTGAAATATGTCTGTCTCAATTACGAAGTCCTTTGGCAGTACTTCATAAAAAATAAAAATGAAGAAAGTGCAAAATACATGAAATGTAGCAATATTTTGAAGTGTAGAGGTTGGTCTACAAAGTGGTTTGCTTCTGCATTTACAAATTAAGCATAATATATTGAAAGGAACTCAATCCGTTTCGTCAGGATCACAAAATACTGAAATTACTAAGAGAAAAATTGATAGTGATAATGATATCAGAATTACTTCTGAACAAAAGAAACCCTTATTATCATATTTTCTTAAAGAAAAAAAAAAGAAACACTAGAGGAAATTGTAAGTAAACTTGTTTGTGTAGATGGATTCACGGTAAATGCAATAACAAAAAGTAACTTTATTAGGAAGTCCTTACATGTGATAAAGGTTATTCCTTTTCTCCAAACCCTAGTGATGTTATGAAGCTTGTATATAAACAATATAATGTGATTAAAGCTCGGGTTACTAATGAAATTTCATCAAAGTTAAACGCAGGACTTCGTTGTAGCTAGGCACTCGGTGAGTTTATATCGCTTAAAAATAGACGATATTTGGACATAAACGTTCACTTCAATGAGGGTGAAATCTTTAATTTAGGAATGCTAAGGATTAGTGGATCCTTTTCAGCAGAAAATTGTGTTAAAGCGGTTGAGACTAAACTACAGGAATTCGGAATCATAACAGAAAAGCACATAGTTGCGTGTGTTACTGATGGTGCTAGTATGATGGTTAAGTTCGGAAAAATAATGAGTTGTGAGTATCTCCTGCGATGTGCTTTGTAATAAACAAATAGATTTGGTAGAAAACACTGTTGAAGTAGAAGATAAATCGCATGAAGAAGAAGAAGACAATGGTGAAAGTGAAGAGCTTGTTGAAAATTTAGACAAAGCATTAGATTTAGAATTTGAAAGCGGTGTAGGAACAGATGCTTTGTTTCATGTCACTTATGCAGAAAAAAATTCCATAACATAAATGAAACTATAAAAAAGATTAAAAATGTAGTAAAATTATTCAGAAAATCCCCTATAAAGAATGATGTTTTACAAAAATTTGTTAAAGAAGAGAGTTTGGCTGTGAAAAGACGGTTTGTTTGGATAACAAAACACGCTGTAATAGTTTGTTGGCAATGCTTGAAAGATTTTTAGAAATAAAGTCAGCAATTTCAAAAGCATTAATTGACATTAAAGAAGAACATATGGTGGTCAATGTAGAGTTTGAAACTGTGACTACAATTGTAAAAGGCTTAAAGCCAGTAAAAATTGGCTTAGAAAAATTATGCAGTCGAAATGCAACTTTGCCAACTGCAGAAGGTGTATTTTCTTTCGTCATTGGAGAATTGAACGAACAAAATTCAGAATTTGCAAAAAATATTAAATATTCTCTAATCCAAAGAATTAATGAGAGACGCAACGTTAATTTAATAGGATTAATGCAATATCTGAATTTTGGGAGAAAATACGAAGCAGCTGCAGTTACTGGCGATATTTCGCGATTGCCTGGTAAAAATTGTTTGGTTAGACAAGCCCAAATGATAGGGACAAGGCTTTTCTGCGAAGAAGAGAAATCAATATCCAACTCTTGACACTCAGAAGAGAGCATAGAGATTTTGAAAGAAAAACCTCTGACATATTAGACGAAAAAAATTAGAGAAAGCAATTTACTCTAAAACAAAAGTTTTATATTGTTCAACCAAAAAAAGTACCAGTTTCAACAAAATCATGAAACAAGAGATGCAGTTGTTCGACTCGACTGAAAATCCATCACCAAACATTATAAAACTTTGTGATGCTGTAAAAACAATTCCTCCAACGTCAGTTGAAGCCGAGAGAGCATTTTCTGCGGCTGGATTGTTCGTTACAAAGCTAGAACTAGGTTGAGTGATAAAAGTATTAATTGATTATGCTTTTTGAAATCTTATTTTAAAAATGAATAATCAATTTATTGTATATTTTTTGTATTTTTTAGCTCATTATATAAATAAGTATTACTTTTGGAGTTTATATGTATCCTTATTTTATATAATTATTATTGATTTTATTTCAAATAACTTGTTTTTAAATGTTTTGATGTCTTCCCGGGAAATCCGAAACCCTAGTGACAATATTAATCTCCTCTTGTTTTTGATTCACCTAAGTAATACCTGAAATGACAATTTGTATTTTGTATGTCAAAGTATTCACTATTCAAGATATAAAACTGAAATTTGTCATTTTTCTTCTAAGCATCCAAATAGATTCTTTCTTTTGGAGGCTCATGGACATATTTTTGGAATAAAAAAGGGATCCATAGGCACAGTAAGTTTGGGTGAGTGAGTAAGTGAATATTAAAGTCGCACTGTTCAGAGAGCTTTTGGCAACGGACCTCATAATTTTGAACAAGTCAAGTGACGAGGACGACACCTAAGCTGGCACCCCTCTCCTACCACACCAATGGAAGGACGTTTGAGCTCTCGACAGATTTAACGCGCAATTCTCACCTACACGGTGGGCCTTCAGTGGTACTAAGCTCGAACTCATGACACGCCAGCCACCAATCCATCACCTTGACTACAAGGCTACTGCGGCAACCAGTCAATTTGGGAGCCACTTGGTTAGATAGTAATGATAAGATTCAAATAGGGGATTAGACGCTGAAGTAAAAGTCAAAGGTGGCCATGGTAGCCTAGTAGTCAAGGTCACAGACTCATGGCGGGTATGTCATGAGTTCGAGTCTAGTACCGCTGAAGACTTGCCATGTAGACGGGGCTGCTGCACGTTAAATTTGTCAAGGCTCAAAGTCCTCATTAAGGTAGTGTGGAAGTTAGGAGAGGGAGGTGCCAGCTCAGGTGTTGTCCTCGTCACTTGACCGTGGTTCAAAATTACGAGATCCGTCGCCAATAGCTCTCGTGTGGCTTTATAGAGCGGCGTGAAAAAACCCTCACTCACTATTGAAATAATAGAGTGCATTTAAGATCTACATAATTTTATACGTGACAAACCCATGGGGTAACTTGTAATTATTGAACTTGTTCTGAGCTCAGTATTGATGAATTAATGATCAAATCCATTGTGCAGTACTAATACATTTATAAGTATTGATGGGAGGCGCGGATTCATTCAGGAATATTCAACAGAACTTCAAAATTGCGAACTCAGTTAAGTGGAATTCGCTTTTCTTTCCCCAGCACTGAGGGGTGAATTCCTCACCAAAGGGTGCATAACATTCCCACGCCCGGGAGGTCATTGCACTCATAAATATTGGGGTGCGTCTTAGAATTTTCCCGCGCTTCAACAAGGCAACGACCTTTGTGCGGTAACTCTGCGCTGGTTCCGGACCAATGAGAGGTAATTAAGTGGACAAGGCAAATAGTCCGCTCTAGGATTTTCGCGTGAAAATGACGTCAAATAAAACGGGATGCACCCCGATTTGGACACACTCGGACACGGAGAGACAGAGACAGACTAATCAGATCCAGACCTAGAATCTAGACTCCGCGGGACTCCGGGCGGCAACCATGTCCCCCTCTCCATCCCACCTCCTATCTCTCTCAAAGCTAAGTTAAATTTCAATCTTGTTATGCAGTATATGAACAGTTACTTAAATTTAAATATGTTATTCAATAAAATTAATTGTCAACTCATCACGATCGGAATTTTAATTTAGAGTACTGTAATTTGTCTATAGAATATTAGTGTTTAATTTTAACTTAAGTCATGATGCGATGTTAACTTAAGAACCTGGAAAGTTAAGAAATTAGTATTTTGGTTAAGGAAAAGAAAGAAATTAAATAAGTTATCATCAGCGTCGCATCAGTATATTATACCAGTGCAAATGTGTATTTTACTTTTTTATTATGTTAGAATGTATTTTGTTTTTTCTTCTTTTCAGTACATTAATAATTTTTTAAATACTTTTTTATTCTCAACTTTTCGATATTCTCGTGACCTCCAGAGGATCGCACCCTACAGTTTGAGAAACGTTGTCATAAATAAATAGCAATATTTTTCTTAAAAGAAACACTTATAATATTAAAGTTCCATTCTAAAAAGTCGGCTGCGGTAGCCGAGTGGTATAGGTACCAGATCGTGGCTTGCCTTGTCACGAGTTCACCTAGTACTACTAAACACCCACCGTGTAGGGCATCGATGCACATTAAATCTGTGGAGAGCTGAAACGTCCTCCCGTTGGTGTGGTAGTGTTAGGAGAGAGGGGTGCCAGCTCAGGTGTCGTCCATGTCACTTGACCATGGTTCAAAATTACGTGGTCCATCGCCAAAAGCCCTCGTGTAGCTGAACAGTGCGACGTTAATATTCAATCAATCAATCCATACATCCTAAAAAAGTAATATTCATGCATCAATGCACAGAAATATAGTACTTAACTATTTGCACCTCAATTGTTACTTTAAGTAAAAAAAAAATGAGATAAAAATTAAATGTTAAAATATTTATAAGGTACTATTAAAAACACATGTGTAACTGGCCTGTTACATTTCCTAATTCGTATATATGAAATAAACTTAATATAAGCGTTTGACTTAATTTACAGATTTTACTTACTATACTTATTCATAGAAGTCTCAACCTTTTATTTTGTTTTGATAATTATTTGAATATTTCTATTTTGTTACTGTTTTTTTTAAATTTTTATATTATTTACATTTTTTTATATTTTTACACTGACTTTTAACTTGAATGAATGAATAGAAAGTATTTTATCAACGATTGAAAATTTGAACAAGATATATATGAGAGAGTGAACTTATAGTAGAAATTAAAAAATAGTCTGCTTTATGTTGCGCTCTCTCATATCCATCACATCTGGCATTCTCGCGAGCGTCTGTGTGAGTCTGGCCAAACTATCGGACGTCTGCGCAAAACATGTAATAATGCTGTACCTCGTACAATTCCAATCAGTCTTGGTCCATTCGATGCTTCTATAGCTACCAAATCTATCTTGAATGTACATTTTATAATTTGCGCGTTAGTTGTAATTCACACTATTAAGTATTACTGCAGAAAATTGGAACAAAAAAAATCATGGATAAATTTTTAATTCGTAAGCGAACATTCGACGATAATAAAGCATCAACAAGTGCACAGACGAGCATAGTTCCGAAAATTAAATCAAGGAAATATTCTCAAGAATACTTGAATTTTGGATTTACCATTACTGAAGTAAATGGAGAATGTTTAGTTTGCACCGATTCATTTACACACACTAATTAAAAATCTCTAAAAGATTAATTACACCACACACAAAATGGCGAGACTAAGATAAAAAAAAGGAATTTTATTAGAGCGTTCTCCATGCGCTCTCTTCTTACTCTGTCTACACATACACTGATTTTACACACACTAGCACCCTCTCGCGACAAATATGTACTTGTTGTTGTGGGTGTTACAAGAATTATTTGTTCAACACTGAACATCCACCCCCGGGTTGAATGACACATTCAACAACTTTCACATAACACAATAATACACAAAACCAATGATACACATAATACAAAGACAATAATACACAAAAGATAAAGTACTCAAACACACAAAATTGAATTGAAAAAATACACAAATTTGAAATTTTCACATACATTATTCACTTGAAAAAGGTAAAATACAAAGTTTAGTTATTAGACGTTTAAAAATTCCTTTTTTAGTTTTCACTAACACTACTCGAATTTTATTATCTTTACCATGATACACTTCAAGAATTCTACCAAGAGGCCAATTACACACGGGTAAATTATCCTCTTTCAGAATTACCATATCATGTATTTTTACATTATTCTTTTCAAAATACCATTTATTTCGATTCTGAAGTGTACTCAAATAATTATTTGACCAACGTTTCCAAATATGTTGCACAATTTTTGTTTGTTTTTGCCACACTTTTAACCTATTATCAGACACTTCAGTTAAACTTGGCTCCGCAATGGCTGTGATGGGATGACCAACTAGGAAATGACCAGGAGTCAAAGCGTCAAAATCGCCAGGGTCACACGACAAGGGGTAGAGAGGACGTGAATTGAGAACTCCCTCAATTTGGTTAAGAGTGGTTAAAAATTCTTCGTATGTAAATCTTAAATTACCCATTACACGCCTGAGGTGATATTTGACGGCTGTCACTCCAGCCTCCCACAGGCCCCCGTGATTTGGAGCTCTTGGGGGAAAAAGCTCCACTCAACACGTTCTTCACACAAAAATTTACTCAAATTACTAACACAAGTACTCATAATTTCTCTAAGTCTTTTTTAACTCTAACTGTGTGCCAACAAATTTGGTAGCGTTGTCTGACAATATACGCTCCGATTTTCCTCGTCTACTAAAAAATCGCTTTAACGCTGCAATAAAAGCCTCACTAGATAAATCAGTAACTATTTCGAGGTGACTCGACTTTGTCACCATACACACAAAAATGCACACATAGACTTTATTTAAAACTCCCTTTCTTTGATTAGGATATTTAATCCAGAAATGTTCACAAAAATCTATTCCCACTTTGTTAAATGGAAAACTCTGAGTAATTCTCTCGGCTGGTAATTGACCCATAATTTGTGAACAAGTAACGGGTTTTGCCTTAAAACAAATTATACAGTTATTTACAAGTTTTCTACACATATTACGACCATTTAATGGCCAGAACCTTTGTCTAACAATAGCCAGTAAGGTTTGTGGACCAACATGCAAATATCTCTTGTGAGTCATTTCAAGAATTAAATTTGTTAATCTGTGATTATTAGGAAGAATTATCTGGTGTTTTTTTATCAAAACACAATTTACTGTGGGCCATTCTACCTCCTACTCGGAGCACATTTTCGGAATCTAAGAATGGTGAGAGATTTCTAATCTTACTTTGAGGGTTAACCATACCCTTACAGGACAAATCTTTTATTTCCGAGTTGAATTCCATTTGCTGGACCAGCTTCACAAGGGTAATTTCAGCTCGTTGAATTTCACACATCCTTAGTGGCCCAATTTGTTTGTTGGAGGGCCTTTTGTAATTATTGATGAACCTGTAAATATAACTGAAAACACACAAATTTTTCTGAAAATTATTAGATACAGAGAGGATATGGTTCAAAAGGTTGTTGCCTAAAATCACAGTCAAAGTTTTTCTCTCAGAGAAGGTTTTAATTCCTCCAAATAGGCACTTTCATCACTAAGTAGCACATTGTTGCTCACAGGAACAGTATTTCCTTCTTGTATTAAACTCGGTCCTTTCCACCACTTTTCACAGTTTATCAGTGAATCAGCACTGATGCCTCTCGTTAGAAGATCTGATGGATTGTCCTTTCCAGGACAATGACGCCATGAATCTTTGTCTGTTAAAGATCGTATCTCTTTCACTCGGTTGGTGACGAAAACCTTCCATCTGTTGCTGGGACCTTGAATCCAACTCAAGGCTATAGTCGAATCTGTCCAAAAGTAGTTGGTTGTAGATATTTTCTCATTGAAAACACGTGAGACTTCTTTCGCCAACCTCGCAGCAAGCAACACTCCCATTAGCTCCAAACGTGGAAGGTTTAATACCTTTAGAGGAGCCACACGGCTTTTGGAAGCTAAAAGATGCACCGAGATTTTGTCAAAGGTTCTCAATCTAACATACGAAACAGCTCCATATGCCTTAATACTAGCATCTGAGAACGTATGTATTTCACACTCCGGACAGTTCACACTATCACATTGCAGGGCATATCGAGAGGAATCTGAAGTTCACATAAGAAAGACGCTTCCGAACACCATTGTTCAAACTTCTCTCTAATATCAGGCAGCAACTCTTCGTCCCAGTCCGTTTTTCTCTGCCATATTTCTTGGAACAAAATTTTAAATCTTATGGTGAAGGGGGACGCAAATCCCAAGGGATCAAATATCCTGCCTGCAGCCATCAACAAAAATCGTTTAGTGTTCTTTCTTTTTTGAAGGAAGTCTAAGAGACTTGTCAGACGAAGACTGAGATAGTCTTTTTGAGGATGCCATAAAAGCCCCAAAACACGATGTGAATGGTTCACGAAATAGTTCATATTTAAATGATCAAAATGTTCCAACTGCCATTGCTTCATTAACTCACAGTCATTTGAAATCCAATTCCGCAGGTTCATTCCTGCCTCACTCATGATTTTTGCCGCCTTGCTCGACAAATCGAATGCTGATTTTGCATCATATTCACCAGTGACGAGATTGTCCACATAAAAGCAATGATCAAGTGTCCGCACAGTATCAGGATACATTTCCATGTACTTCCCTATATGCGTCTTAATCGTTGCAGCCAAAAGAAACGGAGACGCGTTAAAGCCAAAAAGAACTCTCGATCTGTACACCTGCACACCATTTTCGCCGTCATCTATTAGGAACCGCGTACTACATCTTTATCTTTTGGAGCCAAAGAAATTTGAAGAAACGCTTTTTCCACATCAGCTAAAACAGCTATTTTGTTCGAACGGAAGGAGATCAATAGGTCTAAAATATTAGGGTTCAAATTGACTCCATGGAAAAGGCAGTCATTTAATGAAAGTTGTTTTTCTTCATGGGCACTAGCGTCAAACACTAGTCGCAGTTTCGTTGTGAGAGATTCGTTTTTAATTATCACTTGGTGAGGAAGATAAAACACAGGGTTATTCGTTGGAGAGAGAGAATAAAGGGATTTGTTACCTTCTCAATTATTCCCTCATCTAAATAATTCTTCAAGACCTTTCAATACTCAGAATACAACACCTTATCCCTTTGCATTTTTCTCATAAGACTTCCAAGTCGTCTTTTCGCTAAACTAAAATTATCACTTAACTCATTACTATCTCTTTTCCACGGGAGTTCTACCTCATATATATACCATTTTTAAAATGTACTCTCTGCTTAAACATTTCAATGCTAACGTCCTCCTCACTACTACAATTCTCGTTTTTGACACCAATCGATTATAACTCCCCAAAAGACCTTAATGTTGTATTTAAATCACTATCTCTAATTAATCCACAATGAATATTGTTATCCCTCACCTCATCTCCTACACTTCCGCTAACTACATATCCAAAAACAGTATTTTATAAAAGTAGTCTTGAATCTCCACAATAAATTTGGTCTGGTCTCAGTAATTCGTAAAATATTTCCGCGCCTAACAACACATCAATTTTACCAGGAATATTAAATTTATAATCGGCTAGTTTAATTTCGTTTGGCATATCTAGCGAAACATTTATTATTTGTGACGGAGTCAAATCGGTTATTATTATGGAGCCGAAATATATTTAAAGCAAAAAAAAAAAAAAAAAACCTAGAAATGTTTGAAAATGCGGATAAATGTGTAAAAACTTGCAAAACTGAAGAACAACATGTGGAAGTTGTTCATAAAACTATTGAATATCATTTAGCTATGTTGGCAAAAAATTTAAAAAAATATTTTATTGCTGAGGACAACTTGATAGCAAGTTACGAATGAGTTAGAGATCCATTTCAAAATACCCCAGAAGAGCTCTCAACTACCGAAGAAGAAATTTTCATAGAATTCCCATCTAGTGGCGAAATTAAAAGACAATTTTGTAATAAAACTCTATTTCAATTTTGAGCAGACGTAGATGATGAATTTTCTGAACTGAAAACAAAAGCATTTCGTATACTTTTACCGTTTTCAACATCGTACCTTTGTGAAACCGGATTTTCTGCGGTGGCTCCTTTGAAGACAAAATATAGATCTCGCTAAATATAGAAAAAGAACTCAGAGTGTCATTTTCTAATATTAAGCCTTCATTTGAAAACCTTTGTTCTGCAAGACAAGCCCATGGAAGTCACTAATCATAATTAAACTTGCTCTTAAATTAGTATTAATAAATTAGTTATAAAATACATTGTGCAGTACTGATACATTTATAAGTACACTGGCTGAAGTACCCGTTCTGCGATTATTTTTTAAAAAAATAATTCATTATTCTTGATATATAATAGCTTAATTGTAAGGAGAGTAAAACCAAGTGCACAACAATGCATAAAAAAATATAAAATGATTTTTTAAATGAATGCTCCTATTATAAATAGTTTAAAACGAACTGTAATTTTAAGCCTCACAGAATTAGCATTTAGAATTAATATTAAATAAGGAAAACGAATGTAAAATTCTAATGAAGAATAATTGTGTTATTTTTAATATTTAAATCGAGAAACCTTCAAAATGTTTTAACCCGGAAGCAGGCGCCCACTCCACACTAACGTTAATGGTCGCGCGATCACTTCACCAAGTCACCCCAATCCTTTTTTTTATAATTATTTTTTCAGTGCTCGATAAAAATCACAATTGCAGTGAATAATTTAACTAAGAGAAAATATACTTACCTACTTTAAAGGACTTTTTAATTTTTCTTTGATGATTTGAGAAAAAATCCAATAAAACTAAAGAAACTGTTCCAAATGTGCGTGACCTTAATAAAGAACATAAATCACAAAAACTTTTCACTAATAATACAAGAACGTTATTTGCAATCAAAACTGTCATATTTTGCTCACGTTATTGTAATTTTGCTGTTCTTTGATGATCTATAAATAGCATGTTGAACCTTTTCGTGCTTGTGTCTTTTTGACAAGGTGAAGTGTTACATTTATGGCTTCTTAGTTTTCTTGATAGAGTTCTTTAGGCAGCATTTGAAAATTTCAATTTAACTCAAACGTTTCATGTCTATCGCTTTTGTCATATTTACTTTCGCTATCACGATTAATATGCATTATTTCATCAGGTTCTTCAATTGCTTGATCAGTTTCATCTTCCTTCAATAAAGAGATCACAGATGCCCATTTTTTTATATTCTGCTCATTTACATTTATAAACCATAATAAGTTGTACAACACAGCAATTAAAACCACAAAGTTAATCGCAGGGGAAAGTATAGCATATTCATAGAAAATATTTCTGAACAAAAGTGGTCGCGAAGGGAACTCGATCAAAACAAGTACCTTGATTGTAAAAAAACATTTGCCACTCTCAAAAAAGAGGCATAAATGTGACAAATTCATTTTAGTTTCCATTAAGACTGTCATATCGGAGGATACTGTCAAGGTCACTGTTAACGAATAAACAGTTTTAAAAGAATTTGGAGTTATTCAGCCCCTCATGCGATTGCTCCCATGCAAAAAATGTATTCGATACAAAAAAACATCGATGTCAGTTCTAAAAAATTAATTGTGTAAAACGTTTTTTATTATGCATTATATATTTCAGATTACTCATAAAAATACATCTTGGCCAAATAATCGTTCAAAGTGCTAAATATGCTTATCCATATATCATAAAACTCATTTACATGGGGAAAAAAAGCAACAGAAAAATATTATTTACAACTTTCCTAAAAGAAAAGTAGACGGAGTTAAGCATACCAGTAAGTTTGAAGGTCAAAGAGATGATAATCAAAAGTACTATTCTAGAGGTTACAAGAAACGTAATAAAAAAATCTCTCATCGCGGGATTACAGCAAAGCAAACAAAATTTCCTTTTTTATTTGGTTTTGGGATCAAAGATAGCTAATGAGCGTTTGAAGTGGAATCTTTTGAAAGTGGAAAACCAGATGATATATATAATTTATATCAGTGTAAAAATGTGTATTTTTTATTTTGTCAGAAAGCATTTTGTTTTACTTCATTTCAAAAAATAATTTTTTAAGCCTTTTATATTTTCAAGATGCTCGCGCCCCCCTCGAAGGGTTATCGCGCCCCCCCCCAGGGGGCGCGCCCCACAGTTTGAGAAGCACTGGGTTACCTATAGGAGCTATTGTATGCATTATTTGGGAATGATTATGCTTTGTTTGGTGAAAGAATTGTTGTATAAGTAGTAATTCCTTGTTACGGGTAGCCGTTGGTGTACAGTAGATTTTCATATGTTTTCGTCTAGTTTTCTTATAATACAGTAAGGATATAAAATAAATTAAAAGCTGCTTAGATTTGAAATAATTAAGGCTGCCTTAGAGTAATACAAGTGTTATTGGCAGAGACATTTTCAATAACTAGAAGAAAGCATGGAGCACCTGGATCCGGGCCCAGGGCTTCGGCATCAAGAGGGTTAACCTCGTTCTGGTTTCGGCCTCGATAAGATTAGAATCCTAATTATTGTAACAGTCAAATGTTATTCCTGGCTATATTCTCCAAAAAAACTGGGAATTTCGAACTATATCGACATGGTCAAGCGCCAAGGCGGCCGTAGATCTTCTGCGCCCATGGCCCGAAATGAACTTAAACCGGCACTAGTTAGGGCGCCATCCTGTATTCCACGAAACTCGATAATAACCGCTAAAGAAGCGCGCCAAACAGCGCTTGGTGCGTGTACTCTTATATCAAATTTAGTTCGTTTGTGGAGTTACGCATTCTGATAGCTAGGCCAACGATATTTTATCCCAGTATAGATTTGATTTTTGGTGTGTTTTACAGCATTATATTAAGAACTAATTTGCTAACCACAAAGTTTACAAAATGAGAAATTTTATCTCGTAATTATATGCGACAGAAAAATTATCTTTCTTTTTTTCTAAAACATTTCTTTGTCATTTTCTCTCTCTCCCCTTGATTGATTGATTGAATATTAACGTCGCACTGTTCAGCTACACGAAGGCTTTTGGCGACGGACCACGTAATTTTGAACCATGGTCAAGTGACGTGGACGACACCTGAGCTGGCACCCCCCTCTACTAACTACCACACCACACCAATGGGAGGACGTTTCAGCTCTCGACAGATTTAACGAGCATCGCTGCCCTACACGGCGGGTCTTTAGTGGTACTGGGATCGAACTCGTGACCAAGCAAGCCACGATCCGATACCCATACCACTCGGCTACCGCGGCCCCTCTCTCCCCTTGAACCTATACTGTTAGACATAAATTAGACTCGTCGAATTTCAGTATACACAAAATTTTATGAACTAAAAATAACATCTAGCTATCGATAGACAAGTAAGTGTTAATTTCTTACATTTTGTTTGTTATGATGTGCATAGCTTTATTTCTTATCAAAGATTTTACATTCCAGTTAAAAGTTTGTTTCATTTTTTTAATCAGATTTAAATCTGAACGGCCGACTTTGTTTTGTAATTTTTGTTCACGCCATAATAATTTGATGTTCTAAGTGTTCAACATAATTGTACTGTTACAATCATTTCAAATAACAGGCACACAAAAATGCTGATTGCAACTCTAAAGCACGCAACTGATATTTTTCGGTGCATTTTGTTGATTAATAATTGTGCTCTATTTCTCTCTCTCAGTGAACTTTTCCCGACATTTATCAGGAAATAAAAACAAAAAGTAAAGCAGTCAAGCGAAACCAATTTTCAGTTCCCCGCGTCGCTGTTTGGAGGATTTTTGGTAATAACACAGCAGTGACGCCTATCGTGATGCTTGATTCGTAGTCAGTCGAGAAAATAGAGGTTCTGTGTTCTGAAGAATAAGATTTCAATTCCTAGACCAGGGGGAAAAGAAATGAACGTTACAAAATCTTTATTTTATATGTCCTCAAACAGAAAGTCATCATTATATCAGTTGAAGGATTGATGGAGTGCCCACAGGAAAGCTTAAACTCCTGTCATGGAAAAATGGGCAGTGAACATTGGTTCAGCTTTACCTTAGCCCTTGGCTGCTTTAAAATAATTATAGTTAGAGATGAAATTAAAAGTTAAAATTAAGAATTGACATGATGATAATAAAATTCCGTGAAAATTTAACTATCATTAGGGTGTGAAAAAATAGTGTTGAAAGTGAGTGAAATTACTTTTAATTATTTAGTGTAATTGTTTGTGTATGTGCAGGAAAAACAACTGTGCCGAACGAAGTCTAGCACGGAGACCGACATAGCGCAGTCGGCTTAAAAATCCAGAATGGGGAGGGAGAAAAAAACGAGCGACGCGGAGAAAAGTCATCATTGGTTAAAATGAAACTTGATTTCCCTTTCGAATTGCGGTAACCTAGCAGTTATAAATATGCCCTTGCCTAAATTTTCGTAGAAATATGCAATCAACTTTCTTTGAAGTTGGGGAAGGATGGGTTTGGGGGAGTGACGTGGGAGGAGATATTCCCTGTGAACACACACATTTTTCTCTCTCATCCACAACACTAATACTTCAGCATGGAAATGTTAATAGATGCACACGCAATCTCATCGGTTTTCAGTAGATGGATTTTAACTGCTTTATTTTTTTTCCATTGAGTTTTAAATTTCACCTTTTCTTTTTTTTTCTTTCCTTTTTCCTTTTTTTTTTCTTTTTTGCTTGAGTAATATATTTTTTAGTAGCGTCTGAGACTTTAATTACAGCTGTGAACAGTAAATTACAGAGGAATAGATTTTCGGTATTGACTTTGATATAAATTTAAATTTCGTTTTATTTAAATATGATAGAAGTTAAACTCAGCGAAGCGGAAAAAGAAAATTGATGCAATTGATATTTTTTTAATGATTTTTCATAATGATATTTCTATTTCCTCTCTCTCTCCATCTGCCACCCTTCTTATTTTTCATTTATTTATCCAGCTTCTACATTTGTTTTAGTTTTTGAAAGAGCGCCTTTTGCTCCTAATTGTGATTACTATGCTTCTAGTTTTGCGTTTCTTTTGTAAACATTTAAATGATAATGCCTTATTTATTTGTGATAAACTATTCCAGTATTTTCTTAAAACTTTCAATTTAATGCAAAATATAGAGTTGAAAGGAAAATAATGGGCTTAGGAGGAAAATTTAAAGTAACATATTTAACCCTATCGCTGCATAGCTAATTTATCAGAGTAGGTTACAAAATAACGTATTTTTTATTACATATTTCAAATCTGTATATTAAATTTACATTTTAGATTTAAAATATACAAACATTTTTTAAAAGTGTTTTTATTTTAAAATATAGAATTAAATCAGACAAATATGAACATTAAAACGTAAATGAAAGCATAAACAGAAACAGCAGGGCTGATACGGCCGGAAAAAATGCATACACGTAGAAATCGCGGGATGCGCAGCGAGGGGTTAAAAAAGAAACCTACTTCTGGATTTTTCTTCTAAAGGTTAGGTCCCTCTTAATTATGCAGAAATAAAAATTTATTATTTTTAAATGCAAAAAAAAAAAATGTTTGAAATGAAAACAAAACCGCAAATAGAAGAAAAACTATTACACTGATCTAAAATATATAGAGAAAGTGATATTTTATGCATATTAATTTCATGAAATATCGCCTTAGCATTATTATTTAAGAACTGATATTTGCTATAACTATTTTTTAATTATGTTAAAATTATCTTAAGTCTTAGTTTACCTTGGCATTCCCTATTTTTATATAAAATATAAAGCTTTTAGATACACAAGACTTTTTAAACAGCCTGATAACCAGAAATCGCACACAGTTAGATCCGGTGAACGTGGTGGCTACACGGAGAAAAAGAAACACTCAAAAATAATCACGTAGACATGCTTATTTTGAAATTAGTGTGTTTGTATCAGATTTGAACGCAGGCCTTTCTCGAATTTGATACAGTACATGTACTCAAAACCCCCTAAAATCACTCTCAGACAAATTTAAAAGATATTCAGGATTACAGAAGCTATTTTAATATTCTGGCTAGATATTTTAAAAATTGGGGTTCAACAATAAACATAATTCTCTTAAATCTACCGAACTATATTTCGTATCTACCACGCTACACGCGGAGGAACACATGAGTATTAAAAGGAGTATATATTCTTTTTTGTTATTTCTGATTTTCTCTTGTTTGTAAATCGAAAATTACATGACTTGTTTTTAATACAAGTTTAATATGCTGGTAAAATTAATAATTACACTCTCTATATGATTGATAGCCAATTTAGCTATGCGATAAATATTTACTTTATATTGGCAGATTTTTTTAAAAAGACTGGTGTTATTAATTTAATGCAATTTACTTGATTCATTAGTCAATTGTTTGATTTATTCAGATCAAAACTAAACAACTGTAAGCAACATTCTTATAAAACCCATCCTGGGTTCATGTGTAGAATAGAGAGGGGGGGCTTGGCAAAGTTAATTTTGTCGCAACCAAAATTGGCGATAATTGGCTTAATTTAGTGATAGGTGTTACGAAGCGGAATTTTCCAATGAAAATAAATAAATGTTAATGAGAAATAAAAAAAAAATTGTAAATATTACCAGTAATACGTTTGGCGATCAATTCCGGTCGCCAAATCCAAAGGGCCACAATTTTACACTTCAACCCAAAAGTGGAAAAACTTTTATCTATGTCATTACACATAGCCAACTACTAAAACCCCATTTTTGTCATCCAATGATCATTATGTCGCATGTAGTTTGCAGTAATAGTACTGTTGTTTTGCAGTAGAATATGCTTGTGTGAATTGTAGCATTAACATGTTTGAATATGCAATATGGTTTTATGGACTGAACATAGTATTAAGTTTTTAATCAATTAACACTGTTAGTAGAAGGTGCCATGAATGTGGGAATAAATACACAATTTTAGACAACCCACATTGAATCCAAATCAATACTAAAAAGTTTCAGGATTTATTTAAATTTTACTACATTTTCAAAACCCACAAAATTACTTTATTTCTTCGTACATTTATTTATAGGCAAATAATTGAAGTATTCATTTTCTTGTTTGGAATAATTTTAGTTTTATTTTCATACTGAACTCTAAAATGGCTTGCATGTTGTGAGTGACTGTCTTGAAAAAGGCAAGTTTACAAAATAAGTTTTTGTTGACAATTATTAATTTTTTGAGGAGACTGATTTCTTGAAACTTTTAAAAGTTTTTTTTTAGCTTATTAATTAAGTTATGGAAAATGTCTTAAAAGTTCTCCTACGGAAATTATTTAAGAGATTCAACAATTTCAATACACTTATTTTATGATTCCTTTCAATTTCCAATATTAAAGAATCAAAATTAACGGAACAGAAATTACAGAATGAGTAAAATTAGTTAGTAAAATTGAACATAATATATTTCAAGAATGATTTGTACTTTTCAGTATTAGACATTAAGTATAAAAATTAAATCTACTTAACTACTAATATTTAATGGATATTTTGTCTTATTAATAATTGATCTGCGTTGTTCAAATTAGATTTATCACAGTACTTACACATTATCACAGTCTTTTGGTAACATTATATGAAACGAAACACATGAAATTGCCAATTCAGCGCAAACAAAACATGCAAAATTGGTATTGCCAACACTTAGCGAGTTATCTTGAACGTTGTCACCATAATATGTAAGTACCGATTTATCTTATAACAGTGCAGAAAGGTAGCGGCATGACAGAGAACATTTGGGCCCCCAAGTTGGAATTTACGAAGGGTAGGTATACTTGGCGACTGTGTCAGGCTTTGAGCCCCCAAGGACCCAGGACACCCCACAATATGAGGTGTTAAAGGGAGTGCACGGAAAGGGCGCTTGGATTTAAGAGTTGCCACTGCAGAAAGGCTATACTTTCATGACCATAAAACTTTGCTTTGATTGAAAACTATTGTGATATTTCTAAAAAATCTTATTAATCTGATATTTTTTATAATAAACTTACAATCTCAGTCAAAGTAAGTTCTAATTCACAACATATTGCTCTTCTGGTTTATAACACACCTTTAATGTGACCATAGTGTTTTCTTTACTTGTGTGAAAATAAATGAGATATATATCAGATTTTTGATAATTAACCTGATTAAGTATATATATTTTACGTTTTTATTTATTTATCCGTGATTACGCATATGTGGTTAATTAAAGGAATACGGTATCATATGTGAGATTACGTTTTCCCCTTTCTGAGAGAGTCCTGTGATCATACTGGTTTTATCTGGATTTGTGGAATGATTATAAACCATAATTTTTTTTTTGGCAAAGAATTTATATGAAATTTGAAATGGAGTTAGGCTTAACAGCAAAAATCAACTGATTCTGAACGGATTAAAGGACGAGAAAATTTAGGTATTTACATCTTATTGCAACAATGCCAACATTCAAAATAGTTGGCAACCCTGTTTTTCCATGTGTTTTTTATGCTAAATTGGCACGACCATGTGCTTCAATTCATAGAATCTCAGCAAAACAGTTGCGATAATATGTAAGTACCAAAAATTAATCCATATTTAGTACAAAAACTTCTGTATGCAGGTATATTGTACATGAACAGAAACACGCAAGAAATCTGCCATAATATGTAAGTACTGATTTATCTTATAACATAGTGCAGAAAGGCAATGGTGTAAAGAAGGACATTTGGGCCCCCCTGCAAATTCAGATTTGGGGCCCTCAAGTTGGATTTTACAAAAAGTCGCTTGTAGGTTTTAGGACCCAGGGCACCTCACAATATGGGGGTGAACGTTACGCCGCTGCAGAAACACTATACTTTCATTAACATAATACTTTGATTGAAAACTATTAGGATATATTTCTAAAAAATCTTATTATATACATATATATAATCTGAATATATATATATATATATATATATATATATATATATATATATATATATATATATATATATATATATATATATATATTGATATATATATATATATATTATATACAGTGGGCCACAAAAAAGTGTTAGTACACTTGCAATTTCTTATAAAATTTGATGTTTTCGACTGATAAAAATTAATATATTGTAATTGTAATTTTTTTGTGATATCTGCAACTTGTTCTTAATGGAATGGCATAATTAATTTTTTGAAAATAGTATAACTATTTTTTAAATAAATTAATAACCGCTACTGAAAATAATATATATCTTCGTACATATATTAACAGCATATATATATATATAAAAATCTCAACTTAGCTTTAAATATTGTATTTCTTTCTTAATTTAGTACTTAGTAGGATATGTTTTAGTGTCCATAGCAACTTTTAAGCGCCTTGGTATATATTTAATCAGTTTTTTGTAATTTCTGTATCGATTTTCCTCCATTCTTCTGTGATTATTGTTTTTACTTCACATTTTGTGTTTATTTGTCTTGTTTTATTTTTTTTAACATCAAAATCTCACCAAATATGCTCTACTGGGCTAAATAAAGTGTATGAGGAGGTGTTTTCATAATTTGGGGACAGTTATAGAGACATCAGTGACGTACATTGAGAGCAGTGCGCTTGGGATCATTATCCTGTTAAAAAATGAAATTGTTTCCAATATCCAAATTTTGGGCGTATAATTTAAAATTTATCTTTAAAATCTCCCCCCCACACACACAGAAGAACGCTTCCACCTCCATTTTTTATTGATCCAACTAGATTCTTGGTATTTAGTTTCAGAAAATTCAAAATTGACAGCAAATTGATTGGAATGGCAGAAAATTCTACATTTTTGGTTCCGATTGGCCTATATAGCTTGTAAATGAAAAAATAAGGAGTTTAATCCAGTGCATCTCAAACTTTCAATACTGGCGCCCCCCTTTTCAATCACAATTTTTATCGCGCCCCCCTTATACATTATTAGTTATAAAATATACTGTGCAGCACTGATACATTAAAAGTATATCGGCTCAAGTACCCGCTCTTTGCACGAGTGTATTTAAGAAAAAAAAACATTATTGATATAATCGCTGAATTGTAATGAGAGTAAAGCCAAATGCGCGACAATGTTTACAAAAATGTAATATAACAGTGATGAATTTTTTATCTTTCTAATTTTTCTTTTCTTTTTTTTTTTGATTATGGGTCTGGGTTTTTTTTTTTCCTCTGAAAGAGTAGCATTTTAAGTTTGAAAAGAAAACGTAATAAAAAATCTCTCATCATGCGATTACAGCAAATCAAATCAAATGTTTTTTATGTGGCTATAGAATCAAAGATAGCTAATGACGTTTTGAAGTAGAAGCTTTTATTTTTGATGACGTAATATCGCAGATGATATATATAAATTATATCTGTGTAAATGTGTATTTTTTTACTATGTCAGAAAGTATTTTGTTTTACTTCATTCTAGTAAATAATTTTTTTAATCTTTTATTTTCGATATGCTTGCGCCCCCTTGTAGGTTTATCGCGCCCTCAGGGGGGCACGCCCCACAGTTTGAGAAACACTGGTTTAATCCCATGAATTTATGTGGAACAAAAACTCCTCCACCTCCATATTTCAGCATGGAAGGGAAGGTGTTCTGGCGGAGGGGGGGGTGTAAATTGGCCTCAGAATTAGGTAATTTGGTATTTTTTATGGTATTGTGAATCATGAGCTCTATTTAAATATTTTAAAGAGAAATTTTAAATTATCTGCCCTAAATTTGGATATTAGAGACGACTTTTAATTTTTTAACAGGGTAATGACGTCAAGCGCAATGTTCTTAATGTATACCACTGATGTCTCTATAACTGTCCCCAAATTATGAAAACACTTCCTCATACACTTTATTTAGCCCAGTAGAACATATTTGGCGAGATTTTGATGTAAAAAAGAAAAAACATGACAAATAAACACAAAATGTGAAGTAAAAACAATAATCACAGAAGAATGGAGGAAAATCGATACAGAAATTACAAAAAACTGATTAAATATATACCAAGGCGCTTAAAAGTTGCTATGGACACTAAAACATATCCTACTAAGTACTAAATTAAGAAAGAAATACAATATTTAAAGCTAAGTTGAGATTTTTGTTAAGTGTACGAAGACTTTTGTAGCGTAATTTTTCAGTAGCGGTTATTAATTTATTTAAAAAATAGTTATACTATTTTCAAAAAATTAATTATGCCATTCCATTAAGAACAATTTGCAGATATCACAAAAAAATTACAATTACAATATATTAATTTTTATCAGTCGAAAACATTAAATTTTATCAGAAATTACAAGTGTATGAACACTTTTGTGACCCACTGTATATATGAAACACACAAGCCCAGTCTAAGTAAGTTTTAATTTACAACGTTTTGATCTTCTGGTTTATAACACACCTTTAATGTGACCATAGTGTTTTGTTTATTTGGATGAAAATGAATGAGATATACATCAGATTCTTGATATTTAACCTTTTTAAGTATATTTTACGCTTTTATTTATTTATTTGTTCAGGATCATGATTACATGTATGTGATCTCTTTAGGGAACATGGTATGATATGTGAGATTACGTTTCCCCCCTTTCTGAGTCCTGTGATCATACTGGTGTTCCCTGTATTTTATTACAGTAAAGATTTTATAAGAATTTACATACAGGAAGCACCATAATAATAAAACAAGTAATTCTTTTATAGATATTGCATTTTTTCAGGTAGACCATGATTTCTGTGTTTTTATTTCTACTGCATTAGTTGGAAAAATATACTTATTGACATAAATATTTTTTCCAACAGATTAAAGCATAGATAAAACAAGTTTCTTCTTTTTAGATAATGGGACGTTGAAAACTAATTCGTAAAGCTGGCCCTCGATTGTTTCCGTGGGAAAAAAAGTGAAGGACTTGTATCTCAGAAAAGTATCGTAATATTTATTCATATTCAATTATACTTGTCCGCTATTAATATCAAGTTTCTTCCACGGAATTACAAAAGCAGAAAAAGAAGATAGGTATTAGAAAGCATCCTTCAAAGACATTTTTTTTACATTTCAGGTTGGAGGGGAAAGGAGACAGCTTGTCGTTTTTGAGTAATGAAATTAATGTTCTAATTTGATATCGGTACACTACGTAACAAGTGTTGTTGTTCACAATTGTAAAGTTAGGCGATAACATTACAATATTGATACCATTACCTTTAAATTTGGTTTTGTGGTTGCCATCCATTGTTTTTTCTTTTATTATATTTTTTAATTTTATTCTCTCTTTTGTGATTTTATTTTATTATGTATATTAAAATATGTAGTATATTAAAATGAATTTTTTACTGATTTATATTTATGGAAGTATACTTATTAATTTCATACGATTTTAAGATTTTTTTCACAAACAAACATTTTCATGCTTCCCGCTGCTAGATTGCAGATTTAGTCTTCTGTCATTTATTCATAAGTGGACATTTCAAATATTATTTTGATGTTAACTAAATCTTTTATTAAAAGAATATTATGGCTCCACCTTCAATTTTTATGGACTAAAAGAATTACTAAATTTGCACTTTGTTTTCTAATTTTTTTTTTTTTTTTTCAAAAGAAAATTCTTATTCTAGATTGAGATTTTGCTTAGTTTGCTCATTATGAAATGTGATACGCATGGCAGCAAAATGAAAAAAATTTAGAGACAGGTTAAATAATTTGACAGCTGTATATTTTATTGCAGATTTTTACAATGTAAATTTGCATGGTCATGATAGTAAATCTATTGGAAATATTTCTTTTTTCACTGGCAGCAAATTGTCATTTTACTTCAACTTTATTTTTAATTAATGCATTTTTAGATGTTCCTCGATCAAAATTCACAAATAAAACTTGGAATTTTTGGATTTATTGAAAATTATTAAAATTAATTTCAATATATTCAAATCTCACGAATATATATAAAAAATATTTAATGAATCGGATTTATAACATTTCACCCCATTAATCTTTTCACATCTTGATATTGATTTCTTTTTTTAGTTTAAATTTTTTTTAGTTCTTAACAGTTATTTTTCCATTTTTCTTCTGTTTTTTCCCGGCATTTCTAAATACCTTGTGTTCTATTTCCTTAAATCCTGGTACTCATATTTTTCTACAATAATAGCACTTACATTTTTGCTTTTTTTAAAATTAATGTAATTCCTCTTTTGTCAGGAATACGCTAATCTTTTAAATTACTTACATGTTGAGTTCTTACTGTGAGACCACCTTATTGGATTGAAAACTATTAGATTTCAAAATCTTATTTGCAGTGATTTCAAAAACGCGCCTAAAAGACGTTTTGTGCGTAAACAAATGATAAATGAGTTCCCTATATATATATATATATATATATATATATATATATATATATATATATATTGTTCCAACGAGGGGTATTTTTTGAACAGTAGTTTTTATAAACTTTAACTTCAGTAAGTCATGGTGGCCATGGTAGCTTAGTGGTCAAGGTAACAGATTCGTGGCTGGTATGTCATGAGTTTGAATCTGTCGAGAGCTCAAACGTCCTCCTGCTGGTGTGGTAATTAGGAGAGGAGGGGTGCCAGCACAGGTGTCGTCCTCATCACTGGACCATGGTTCAAGATTACGAGGTATGTCGCAAAAAGCCCTTGTGTAGCTGAACAGTGCTACGTTAATACTCTCTCACTCAGAGCAAGACATGCCTTCATGTGTACTAGTCAAAAAATTGTAGTTTTTAAAACCTCTTACCTTGCTTCTGAATTATAAATGCTTTATTTTTAATTTGCATTAGTTTCATTTCTACACTTGTAAGCTAAATATTCATTTTTAATATTACAATTCATAATTTAATTTAAATTTTGCACTCTGATTTTTTCTTTTTTTATAGATAAAAAATAGCTTACAAATTTCACATACATTTTACACTTTCTGCCAAAGACCATTTGATTCCCATTGCAGTCTTTGCCCTTATATTCAAAACAGTCATATGGGGGGAGCATGGTACTACATTTGTTATGCTAAATTTTGTAAATTGTCGTTTAGAATCTAATATATATTATAAATACGAAAGTTTGTGAGTATCTTTGTGGGTCTTTCACGCAAAAACAACTGAACGGATTTTAATGAAACTTTACAGTAATATAGCTTATACATCAGAATAGCACATAGGCTATAATTTATAGCATAGACTATAATTTATAAAGATATTGTATGAAGTGTCCAAAATGTAACGATATTTGTCAAGTAGGAAAAAATTCAGCCATCTGCGAGCAATTCTAGCTTGCGCTGCAAAAAAGCCCACGTCAGCATATATCTATCTTTTGTTTGTGAAAGAACTTTTTTTTGTTTTGGCTACGCAAGGTACTCGCTTCTAATTAATTCCACTGATCAGCATAATGCCTATTTTTTTATTTCAGAATAAAATTAAGTTTTGAAGGGAGAGGTTGTTATTAATCTCTCTTTATTTTAATGGTTTTTTTAATGATTTTATTGCGCACATTTGGTAGTAAGAAATTGATCTTTTTTCCAAACACACACAAATGCTTTTATCAGTTCTGATATTAAAGTAAATAAACTTTCTCTTTCACACTGCATCATTTGGAAAAATTTTCAAAATTTCTTTGTGATTAGTAGTTAATTATAACGCTATAATTTTAATTGAAAAGGCAGATATAATTATTTTTATACTTAAAAACGCACAAAACTACTGTACTGTTTTTTGTTTTTGGAGTGTGAGAGTAAGTGAATATTAATGTCACACTGTTCAGCTACACAAGGGCTTTTGGCAACGGATCACGTAATTTTGAACCATGGTCAAGTGACGTGGACGACACCTGAGCTGGCACCCTCTTCTCCTAACTGCCACACCACACCAACTTAGAAGGAATATTCTACCAATACTTAGCAGGAATATTCTTTGAAATCCACTCTTCCAATATATATGGCAGCACGGGTTCCATGATGAGTATTTTAGCAGAAAAATAGTTTGTCAAAATTTAAGTGTCTTATGTTTTTGTATGTTAATGAAGACCTTAGAAGATGTGTGATTTGACTACTTATTTTAAGTGAATGGTATATATAATTAATTTTACAGTGGAATATCTTTAATTAATTTATTAGCTCTAACGGATTAAATTTTCCCAAGTGGAGTATTTTGTTTATGTATATCCCTTAATTTTCAATTTAGTGATCCAAAAAAAATATTGCATAAAAAGACTGCAGTAAATCATAATGCGGTTGGATAAAGTATTAAAGTGCATTTCTCCCCTACACGGTGGGTCTTACAAAGCTCTAATAAAGCTCGAGCTATGCAAGTAGCTAGACATTTGCCAACTTGACTCTATCATTATCATTTCGTTGTGTTTTTCATTGAATCACCATTATAATTTAAGAAATGGCGTTGCTTGCGAATATTACAATTTTAACATAAAATAAATACAACAGAAAGTAATATTAATGTATTACACTTTTAGATATAAAATATTTACATTACTTTTAGCAATGTGTTACTTTTGGTGAGCAGAGATCGGCTTAGGGAGGTATTTTGAAAAATCGACCCTCAAGAGTGTTACGAGGAATTATAAATTTAAAAAATCCTTTTTATCGGCTATTAGATCTACATTGTTAAAATTTAACAAAGGTGTTTTTTTTCATTCTTTTTTTTGTTTAGCTGAGATATGCAAAAACCTTTTTTTTGTTTAATTTGCAATTTACATAAAATTAACTCATTAAAAACTTCTTTTTCCTTCAATCTGTGTTGTTTAATTTTTCAGTTCACCCGTGCGAAGAACGGGTATACCAGCTAGTACTATATAATGAAAAACAACATTTGCGGAGATTTTACTCTAACGAAGAAACTTTGAAGATTCCTCTCAGAACCAGCTATCTATAAATGTTTCAGTATATAATTTAGATGACTCATGTATATTAACATGTAGTTTATTTGAAGCACTGTTTGAAAAACTTTTTCACTTATATTTAGTAAGACATGCCATTGATTTGATAAAAATAAAAAAAATCTGCTTAATTATTTGTTTCTTTACACATTAGAACTAAATGATAATTTGATGTACACTGGCCTCAAAAAGTTAAGGTACAACATGTTTTTCGAAGCTCACCATAAAAAAAATGGCAGTAACAATAAAATGCATAGTTCACATGAATGATAATAACGAACTTTAAAAACATTAATGCAAAAACGATCGCTACAACTTTTATTTTATAGAAAAGAACGTATATTTATGAGTGAGAGAAAAATATGCAAATATCAAGCTTTCGTACTTCTGTGTGTAAGTTATGTTGATTTTCAACAGTTGGCAATTTCGGTGACAATAGTCAATAGAGTTTAGAAAATGTCTCAGAGACGTCGTTTACCCAATTCGTTAAGGTGGCGGGCAGTTGGATGAATGGAAATGGGATTGTCGCAGGCTGATGCTGCTAGACGTCTCAATGTGTCTCGTAGTGTTGTTCAGCGACTTTGGGATCAATACCAATCCGAAGATTCTGTGTCCAGAAGACCTGTTCCAGGCCGACCACGAGCTACAACACCTGCAGAAGACCGTTTTCTAGCTCTTTCAGCACGAAGGAGAAGAACCACTACTGTGCCGCAGCTCGTTGCAGACCACTTTCAAGCATCAGGAAGAAGAATCTCCGCTACTACGGTGCGAAATCGTCTTCACAATGCAGGTCTGTATGCAAGAAGACCAGTTGTGTGCGTTCCCCCTCAACGGACGACAGCGAAGGAACCGCTTATGCTGGGCAAGAGAACATGTTTCTTGGACGCAGCAACAATGGGCTTCTGTGCTGTTCACAGACGAGTCCAGATTTACAATGGAGAGTGATTCAGGGCGTCTACTGATCTGGAGGGAACAGCGCACTAGATACCATCAATCCAACACTGTTGAAAGACACAGTTATAGAGGTGGTGAAATCCTGGTTTGGGCAGGGATCTCGCTCGGTGGCCACACTGACCTGCATGTGTTCCATGGAGGAACCGTAACTGGTCTTAGATATCGGGATGAGACCCTTGATCCATATGTCCGCCCATATGCTGCTGCTATTGGTAACGACTTCATTCTGATGGATGATAATGCACGACCTCACCGAGCTCGGATTGTTGAGGAGTATCTGGAGGATCACGGTTTGGAACGAATGGAATGGCCAGCTCGATCTCCAGACCTGAATCCGATAGAACATCTTTGGGACTATCTTGGCAGTGAGGTTGCTGCTTTAAATCCTCCTCCAATGTCGTTACATGAGCTGAAACAAGGCTTACTCTGTGTCTGGTCTTCGCTTCCTATTCCGGTGTCCGACAACTTAATAAACAGCATGGGAAATCGATGCCGCCAATGCATTCAAGTTAGGGGTGGACACATTCCTTATTAGAACCCATTTTTGTATTGTTTTTATGCCATTTTACCACATAACACTGTGATGTGCTGTTTTCTCCAAGAATGGACTTTTCCGCAGAGATTGCTTTTTTGTTATAAATCGTTTTTGCAATACACTTATACAAATTTCTATGACGCATTCAATAAAAAACTATTTAATGCACATATCCTCCAAATTTTTTGTTTCTACATTCATTCATTTGCAAATTAGACACAAAAACCCGATTGTACCTTAACTTTTTGAGGCCAGTGTATATTACATTAAAACATAAACTAAGCTATGCTATGCAAATAAGAATGGAGTTGACTATAATATGGATTATATATATATATAAATAATATATGGATTATATATTATAAAAAATCAATGAAAAATAGCTCTTATGGATGAAGGCCTTGTTTTAAAAATCACACTTATATACTTGTTTTTTTTTTTCAATGTCTGATATGTATGTGTACAATTTCCAGAATAAATATTTCAAAGATATGATTTGTTTTATTTTTCTTGTTTACAGTAAATCGTTAAAAAAATGCTGTACACTAGTAAAATGGCTAGATTATGATTCGGCTGGTCCTTAGATGTTAATTTTTTCTTCTAAATGGGCACTGAAAACTTCTCTAAAAACTCTTTCCAGTTTGTTAAAAATTTGTGTATTTTAAATGTTTTGTAAATGTAAAAATTTACTGTTTTAGTTGTTTTTACTTTCTTCTAAGGACTAAACTTTTTAAATATTTTAATTTTCAATTTAAAAACTACAATATTTGTTTTCTTTGGTGATAGAGTATAAAATCAGTTAATATAAAAGTAAGCTTGATATATAACATATATTACAATGCATTATTTCCATCTGGATGAATTAAAAGGAAGTCCCAGTAGCTCGGTTGATGGGTATTGAGAGCATAGGTTGTGTATGTATTGATTTTAACAAAAGAATTGATAAAAAAAAATACTTACTCACCTGGGGGCCTAATGACTTATTTTAGTCCAGTTTCTAAGTTTTAGAATTTTTTTTTCTTTTCATGTTACATAATATGTAAAAAGAAACTATTCTTTTCTTACTTTATGTTTAAAAATTTTTAATATGAAAAGTCTGTTATTCATCATAATGTTTCCAAGATACTTATTGAAAGACTGATTTTAAATAAAAGCTAATTTTCTGTTTGTATAGGATTTAAAAAAACAATATATTACTTCTAGAAATATAACTTTTAATGGGCCAAATTGCTTACACATTTGTTTAACTATTGCATCGAATCTGAAAATAACAAAAATAAAGATTGAAATTTGAGGTATAAGTTCAAAAATAATATAGTTTATGATCATATAGCAGTTATATCTTGAAAACGAAAAATTATATTTTTGTTGGAACTTGCGTATCACCTAAAAAAGTATTGGCGACATTATATAAAACGAAGTACATGGTTGTTAATTCAGCGCGTACGAGACATGGCGAATTATCTTGAACGTTGGCACTTTTGCAATGATACGCAAGTACCTTTTTGTAACACAATAAAATCATAAAGAATTTAGATTTTCGAAGTTAAGTGGTAATATTTGACCCCTAAATACTCATAAATGAGTGCATTACAAACTCATTTAGTTGTGATATTCTCACGTTTGATCTATTAACAGGTTCGAAAATGAGTATGTGATGTTTACAATTTTGAGTATGTAGTCGTTGTCAAAGATGAGAATGGGCTATTCTCAAATTTGAGTATGTTTGCACCGGAGCTATTTTGAGTATGTGACGTATTCAAAAGTGAGTATTTTGTACTTAGTTCTGAATACCGGTTTTTTGCAGTGTATGAATGAGGTTGATTCACAGACATTGAGACGCCTAGGCAAAATCACGTGACGAGGATAGCAACATATCCCCGCGTTTTGAATCAGTGTGTAAATTTCGTATGCTTGATGCGTTTACTTCTTGTGTGTGAAGCTTATTTCTGAAATTTTATTTTTTTTAATATTTTTGCATTATCCTTGTTTAAAAATTAAGTATGAAGTATTTTTTGTAATTTTTTAGAATAATTTTTGTTTCAGTTTAGTATATTTGTCATTAGGTGTTAGTGTGCTAAGCCGGTAGCTTCTTGCAGTGTTTGTTTATATATTTATTAATTCTAGATTATTTTTAGCATCCTAATAATCAGTCCTTTGTTTTCATGTAGTTTATTTACGCATGAAAATGATTTACAGTATAGAATTGAGACCATTGAATTTGGAAAAACTTCTCATATGTGTACAATTACTCATTGGTACATATAGTGTATCACTCCTCATAAATTCATAAAATAGTGTAATTTATTAGAAACATGCAGATATGAAATGGTTCCATTTTGAAATGTTAATGTTTATACCTTTCATTCTCTGATTCCCTTAGTAAATACCAGCTACAAATATTTAATATTTTTAGAAATACTATCTCTATAATTTCTCATAGAAGAGTATGGAACATTCATAAACCAGAAATGCAAGTACATATAATTTTGGAAATGAATTTATAATAAAATTTGTCAATGGCATGGATATATTTTTGTTTATTCAAAAAATTTCATACCTATTTCTAATGTTTAACAAGAGATTTATACTTTTTGAGAGCAGAGTGTATAAAATAATAGTTGGTTAATAATGAAAGTTTTTGATTAATAATTAGGAATTCTTCTGTGATGGAAATGAAATTGTTTTTAACATCATTTAAAGGTTTGGGATATCTGAAATAATCTCATTATAAACAAACATTTGATATGTTTTATAGTTTGACTTCCTTTGTAATTATTACCCTTCAAAAGGTTTGAATTTTTTTAGAAATGCCTCTCTCCAACATTCAGAAAGAAATGAACTTGACTTTTTAAAAATAAATTAAGAAACATGCTTAAAGAAATATACTTTTTAATAAAATTATTTTGAAGTAGAACAAATTAAATTGTTTTCATGAAAATTTCTCATATAATGAAGCAAAAAATTATTATCGGACAGTTTTATTCAATAATCATACTCATTTTAATATGCATTATTTATTGACATTACATGAATACACTATAAGTAAATAAAGCAGACTCTATGAATGTAACACTATACTATAAGGACAAATAGTGAACAAATAGAGGATCTAACTGACTAACTAACCAGATTAAATGAAATATCCTAAGAATTTTAAAATTTCAGATCTTAAATCTATACAATCAACTTTCTGAATTTACATAAAACAAATTAGAATATTTAAATCATGCAACTTATAGAAAGAAGTTTCGAATAAAAAAAAACAAATACACATGTAAAATGGCAATGTAATTTTTTTTTTTGTAAAATATCTCGATACAATTTTTTTCATGTCCAATACAATTTCAAGTACAATAAACCTATGTGTAACATTTGTTTATCATACCTGTAAAATTACATATTAAATACTAAAGCTTATTATATTTATTTTTAAACCACTCTAATTTTCCTTACATTAATTTTTATTTTTATTAATAAATCTTTACATTGCATATACTACATCAAAAATAAAATTGACAAAGGATTTTCTTTTTTTTTTTTTTTTTGAATTTCACACTAATTACAAAATTCCTACAATCTGTTCCTTTAAAATATACGAAGCATTATCTTCTGCTTTAATGGGAATATTTGATTTTTTTACACTGAACATACCAACACTTAATGCATACCTATTTCTACCAGTTATTGTATGTATAGTGTTAAATATACTTCAGTTCATCCAAAATTAAACTTATTTGGATTGATGTATTGACATGTTATTTTGTTATCACTGATTATGCATCTAAAGTATCCTTTTATACATAGTTATATTTATATTAAAAAAATTTGAAAATGAAACAACATTAAGAAAATAGATTCAGAATTCTTGCTCTGAAGTTTCATATTTGAAAATATTTTAACTTCAAATACAAAATTAATTACTTCAAAGTTTGTCTAAGAAATGCTAAATCAGTATTCATACATATTAAATTGCCAACTAATTTCGCTAAGCAAAAAGACATCCGAATTTAAAAAAAAATTATACCACTATAATTACTGTGTTCAAACATGATCATGAACATTTTCTACTATTGGTTGTATATCGTAGCATTTGGCGGTTTTATGATTTTAAGAAATTAGAGAGTCTATATTATAATATACAAGTGCTCCAAATTTGCCCTCTCAATACACGTCACACAAAAATATCAGTGATTTTGGACAATTAACCCATTAAAAATAATTTTGAAATTTTTCTGGAGAGAGAAAAATTACCTTTTTTTTTTTTACTGAATTTTGCATTAATGTAGATTATTGCGAACAGCAATTTGTCAAGTTATTCCTTTAAGGGTAAATAGAGAAATGAAAAAGGTTATATTAAAATTTCGAATACTTCTATTGCTTTTAGAAAGTAAATATCCTACAGAATCAAATGTTTATATGTAAAATCATACTTGGTTTCATGATCTTAATTACTGATAAATATCATAGAAATGATCTAAGAACACTTCTTGGGTCAATATTTGTAAATAACTCAATACAACAAATTTATTCAGGACTTAAATTTATAAGCAGGATAGTATCAATACAGATGAACCTTTTAGACTTTAATACTTATGTAAAAATTAAAATCCAGAGTATTCTAATGCTTAATACATTTCAGCTGGGGTTGCATAGATTTCTTCAATAAACTGTGTTATACTTCAATAATATGTTTATAGTCTATATGTAAAACTTATCATCAAAATTAATGAATTTTACATTTTGATAACCCTTCTGCAAATACCAATAAATGTTATCCATAGTAAAAAAAATTGTACATCTGTGTGACAAATTTATGCGAGTCAAATTCTGAAAAACAGATGTTGTGTTAAGAAATCCCTATACTACATAATAAATACATACACCACACAAATATTTTATAATTTTTATTTTTTTGTGTAAAAGAATTATGAATTCAAAAATGACATTATTTTGACCATGCAGGAGAGAACAGTACTTTTATATTCAATATATACACACCAATTTATCTTCCATAATATACACAATTTAATTAAAAAATTTTAATGTCTTAATTTTTTACCACATTCAGAATGAAATTCTCGATAAATAATATATTTTTACTAAAATGGTGCTGCGAATAAAGGCTTTAAAAAAATGTTGCACTTATAACTTTACAAAAGTTAAATGATAATTTGCATTTCTAATGTTTGAAAATGGTTTTTAATTTATCTTCAAGTATAAACAAAAATGAGCCTGTAGTAAATTGATTTATTTTTTCATTTCTGCAGTGAATGCTTTTCGAAATTTGTTTCCCAAAAGAATAAAATTATATAGTAATACATATTTGTCTCTCTCTCTCTCTATATATATTATATATAATACATTATATATATATATATATATATAATATATAATACATTATATATATATATATAATACATTATATATATATATATATATATAATATATAATACATTATATATATATATATAATACATTATATATATATACATATTTGTCTATATATATATAATACATTATATATATACATATATACATATTTGTCTATATATATAATACATTATATATATACATATATACATATTTGTCTATATATATAATACATTATATATAGAGAGAGAAACAAAAACTTGTTTTAATATATGACATGTAGGGTTACATATTAGATTCTTGTGTTTTTTATTTTAGATAATTTAATACAGAAATATCTATTTACTACTCTGAAGATGACTAAAATAATTAAAATTTAAGTTAACTAAATATATTTTATCTTTTTAGGTATGTTCTCTATATAATTTAATTTAAAATAAACAAAAAAATACTTACATTCCTGTAGATATCTATCCAAATTCCTTTTAGCAGAATTTTCTTTTGTGAACACAAAAATAGTATAGGAATGGAGCTGGCGACGATTTCTAAAAATGTTTGGTATTGAAAACAAGATTATTCAAAGTGGTCAGAGCAGAATAAGTGAGGAGATGGTTTAAAATCCTTATGCTTCATCACGTTAACTAAACACTCGAATTTTTTTACCGGGATATTAAAAACAGATTTTTTCCTATACAATTGTCTGATCTTTTACTGTAATCGAGTTATAATGTATAAGAGCAAGAGCAAAATAGTACACAAAGAATTATTAGGTTAGAGTTAAGCGGGAGACAAACCAAAACATATTCACGTGCTCTCCTCATCACGTGATCATGACGCCACATGAATCAACCTCATTAGTAAAAAAGCGACTAATAACACGTTTCTCTGTGAAGTGCTGGATCAATAGTGCCTTCACGAACTCATGAATATATGGGGACGCGCCATCCTGCATGAAAATGGTCGACGTAAGGACCCGCCTTTGCTGTAGTTGCGGCATAACAAATGTCTGAAGCATGTCATGGTACCGACGTCCCATAACGGACCATCTGTGTGCCCAACGTTCACCAATTTCCTCAAAGAATGGCCCAAGGATAAATGTCACCGTGAATCCACACCGGACTGTGTCTTTTGGAAACTGTAGGGGAATTTCAGTGCGGATCCGCAGATTTTCCTTAGCCCAAATGCAACAATTATATGTATTGACTATTCCATTGAGGTAGAAATGAGCCTCGTTGCCCCAGAGAATATTCCAAGGCCATGACAGATCAACTGTCATTCTGTTGAGAAAACTGACTGCGAATGAGAGACTTTGTGGCTTGTCCCTATCAAGCAACTCCTGGGTATGGAGGATCTTGGATGGGTAGTGCATTATGTTTCTAAGTACTTTTCGGAACGGTGCTGTAAAAAAAGAGTGAGTGAGTGAATATTAACGTCGCACTATTCAGCTTCTCTAGGGCTTTCGGTGTCGGAAATAGTAATTTTGAACCACGGTCGAGTGTCGAAGAAGCCATCTGAGTTGGCACCTCCTCTCCTAACTACCACACCACACCAACGGGAGGACGTTTGAGCTTTTGACCGATTTAACGTGCAACTCTCCCCTACACGGCGGCTCTGCATCTCTCTCTCGGTACTAGGCTTGTACTTATGACCAGAGGCGAATTAAGATAGTTGGGGGCCTCTGGCGGTAAAGGTTTGAGACCCATGGACTCAGGATTTGGGAAACTGAAATAGTGAAAAGATTCGCTGACCTTAAATTATCAAAATAAAATATAATGTTAATATAAAACCTAAGGGGTAAAGAAAACTGCATTTAAAAAAAATTAAAAACCTTACTAAAGAGCTTACAATTTTTCTATACAACTTTATTTCTTGACTTTTCTTCGGCAAATTTATCAATTATTTTTACTGTTTCTGTTTAGCTCAAAACATCGCGTTCTATATGTAACATGGCCATGTGTTGTCTGTCTTCTCTCTCATAGTACTTTTTAAATAATTTTTAAAACGCTTTAAAATTGAAAAATGATCTCTCACCTGATGCATTCGATAACGGTAGATGTCGGTCTACTCGAGACCTCTTGTACCTCGATAAATTTCTATTAGGTGGGTGGGGTCTTAATTGTATCTCTGTTTTCTTTAAAAAATAATATCTGATCCAATTCATATCATCAAAATTAAAGATTCGATATCGTCTTTGTAGGTTTCCTTTAGTTTTTGTGTAGTTTTCTTTCTAATTCACGTTTTTTTTCATTCTCTCGTCCAAAAGCACAGTGATATATATATAAATACTTGTTCTTTAACAATTTCATATATCTCAGGTCTGTAGGATAGTTCTGCTCTTGCTCTTATCACATATGACATAAAATGAATTCCCTCTGAAACTTTTCCTTCTTTCAAATTTTCATATAACCCACTTTTTTCTTTTACTGAAAATAATTTTTCTCTTTTGCTACTTGCGAGCTTGTCCAGCATCCTCTTCAAACTAAAGCACTGATAAATCAGTTGCTCTTACTTCCGTTTTTCCAAACTCATTTCTGAAATTTTGGCTATAATTTTCTGGAGATTTCAGCAGACAAAATCTTTTTAATAATAAACTTTTAACTTATTACAATGCTATTCTTTGATGTATGGTATTCTCAATAATGTTCATTAGGGAAGTTTCATACTAGTCCATCTGTTTCGAAAGAAAAGTTGCCTCCAGTATTGTGGTCTTTTTCCCCTCATTCATATCACGGATTTCAGCGAGGGCTACTTTTACTAATCATTACTTTGCTATTAAGGCCTAAATTCAACTAGTTTGAAATAGTTTACTTTGAATTAGGCGTACCTTTTATCACAGGACATCATTTTGTTTCATTTATCTTCATTAGTAAAATTCACTGATGGAAATAAACACCCCATAACCAAGAAGAAGTTGTGCTACATCAACAAAATTTGCTAGACGCATTTAAACATTCGAGACATGACTTAGATTCCACTTTTGAGTTAGGCGTATAAGTGAGGCGATAGTTACGCTACTTTGAGGATGCGAATTAATTGTGCTATAAATACGCACTATAAAGTTCGTGAGTGCTATTTATCGTTGAGATTTGACGTAGTGAATTGATGTTAGTCCAGCGTGACTTTAAGATAAAGAAGCCATTATAAACAGCTCGCTGAGTTTGAACGAGGTAGTATAATAAAGCTTAAAAAAGGTGGATTCTCTTTTTCACGATATTGCAGAAATACTTGGTACGAATGTAACCATTGTGCATCAGTGCTGATTTAAGCTCATTTCGGTTCCTGGACATTGAAGATCTACTGACCCCTTGACACTGGTGGATCGAAATTGGTAACCAGAAAATCCAGTTAAGTCCAGCTTATTCAGGCCCTTCCGGGCTCCCACCCCAGGCGCCCAATGGATAAACCGACACTGTTGTGCATGATTTTTGGCAGCAGAGGTCTTTGAAAGGCATTACCTCAAGACCACACTCCGTCACCACTGACAGAGAAGACCGCCATATTCCCCACAAAATTGGGAAACATCGTAGTTCATCTACAGCAGAAATTGCAGTTTCTTTCGGTATCAGACTGATAGAGTGTAAAGCCTGTAACAAATCAATGTATCAACAAATCAATCAGAAATAGCTTTCAGCCAGACGCCCTATAGCGTTCATACCATTAGTAGCTCCAAATCCCGATATCTGCGACTTCAGTGATGTCCTGCTGAGAGCATTGGAGACTAGCGATGTGTTGTGTTCTCCGATCAAAGCTCTTTCTGGTGCCAGTGATGCATTGACGTCACAACGAATATTAGGGACTC
The DNA here is from genome assembly GCA_019973935.1 of Trichonephila clavipes. Taxonomy (NCBI): domain Eukaryota; kingdom Metazoa; phylum Arthropoda; class Arachnida; order Araneae; family Nephilidae; genus Trichonephila; species Trichonephila clavipes. The sequence goes on from BMAU01020940.1 coordinate 159,528, forward strand.
TCCTTAAACAAAATCAAGTTTTGGAACCCAAATCGTACTTGACGTCGATCAATGGGCCCCTATAATCCTGCCCTCCCCTAAATGTGGGGGTTACAGGGGTGTAAGTTACGCCACAGCAGTGATGGCTGTGTAGTATATTGATTAGAAAAAGGCCAGGTCAGTGCTTGTAAACAATCTTTCTGCAGTCTTAACACATTGGAGTGGCACCTAGTATTATGGTCTGGAGCGAACAATTTTCCTTGAATGCAGGAGCTTTCTCGAATTTAATTCACACACCCTGACTTCAAATTTGTACGTTAGTCTGGTGATTCAAACTGTTGCATTGCCCTTTGTAATCACTGTTCAAAGGTTGTTTTCCAACAAGGCAACGTGCGCCCTCATGCCCTGTTGTAACCCAACATGCTTTATTGAGTGTCAACGTGTTGGCCTGTTATATCACCAGATCTTTTTTCTTATTAAGCTCAAATGGAACATCATTGGACTGCAATGACAGCGTCATTCACAACCGGAATTAAGCAACCTTATGAGGACCGACCAAGAGTGACAGGCATGCAGTGCCATCATACAAACGGATATCCGATGCATGACTCATTGTTTGCAAGCTTGCAATTAAAATTCTGGTGGTTTCACCGCTTTTTAATGTACCCTCATTTCACATTTGAAGTGGCTCTTTTCGTGCCTATATTAACCTGTGTGATCTTGAAACTTTAATCAATTAAATATGTTACCTAGACAAACACATTGCTGGAGTTTCATTAGTTCATTAGTATTCAATAACTTTTTCTTGATGGGGGGATTCCCCCCCCACCCTCCCATCAGTGTAAAATGTATCCGAGAGTAACTTAGGACAGCTGTGAACTAGAAACGAAAACTTGTTTGACTTGAAAAGTATTCGTTTGTTCGAAACAAAATTTGGGCCAAAAAAAAAACACATGCGAAAATTTTGCAGATTGCAACAATACAGATATACGGAAGAAAGATGGAACGGAATAAAATGGAGTGTCTATTGTTCTAGAGTGCTTAAAAAAATCTAAAAAAATGTGTAAAATCAATTAAAATTTTAGAGGAAATATGCAATTATCACAAAAGCGATACTTATTTCACAGTTCCGAGTGCAAACCTTTGTGCTATTTACCAAGAGAGTTAGCTCTTGCCTAATCTCTTGCAACCCAGTTTGAACTCAATGAACTTTCTCAAGTTTTTTTTCTCATGTTAGTATTTTCCAGATGTCTACAAATACAAAAACTCAAATTCATTTTAAATTAATTTTTGTTACACAATTTCCATGCTTTAAACATTAGAAATAAAATTCTTATGCATCTCTAAGAAAAAGAGGGCATGTGATATACTTGGTTTTGCAACATCTTAAGAAGTTCTCAGCTGCCACTTTAATCATTTGTCCTAAATTCGTCAGTAGTTCCTATTTGGAAATAAGAAATAGATTTTTTCCAGCAACAAAATTATTGAAGTGTTTATTATTAAAATGAATTAAATTCTGCTCTCTTTTTGTTTTTAATAAAATTTATACACCTTTCTGCTCTTGAAACTAAATGGTGCTTCATATTACTTTTTTCTTCTTCGTTGGTATTTCCGTACAAAGAAACATGTTAAAGGACGCAATTTTCCTGCAATAGCTTTTTTAGATTGGTCGAGTATAATATTTTATATTCTAGCAGATTTTAGCTCAGTATATAAAGCATTAAACTTCCGTAAAATATTTCTGAGTTGCAATAGTAGGCCACTTATATACTGATTGTATAAACAAGTTAGTCTGTTTCAAATATAAGCTGAATATAGTTGTTCTTTAAAAAGGAATTTATTGCTTAATTGAATGTTAGTTACGAATTAACTCTATTATACAGTGGTACAAACAATTTTGAGGATACACCTTACTTTTACTTGATAAATCCAACTTTCAATCGAAATAACACATTAACTAGAAGTGCAAACGTGTTTTTATTTTCACACGCAACAAAAGGGTTAATTTACAGTAAAAATAACGAAAATCAACAAAAAAATATCTAAAATTAAAAATTTCACGAGTATTTGAAATAAACATAGGCAGATCTTTACCTCAAACAATTGAGGATACACCAATGAAATGTTTGTTTAACTACCACTGGATTTTTTTCTGCTTGCTACTATAACAGCCTAAGTTTGGCCAATTTTATCTTAAACTTTTTCCGATTGCTACTTTTGTCTTTTGAAGTTGGTTATGTGAATTTAAAGTCGCAATTTTAAATGGAAAATGGGTTATCGGAGAGACCAGTATTGATGTAAGAAAATTTATATATTAAGGTTATTTAAGAAAGGAAAATCTTATCGTGAAATAGCTAAAATTGTCGGTAGAAGCCACTCGTGTGTCCAAAAAATCATTGGAAGATTTAGAAACGATGGATTAATTGAAAATAAAAGTGGAAGAGGAAGGAAAAGTATTCTGAGTGATGTAGCCAAAAGGAAAGTTTTGAAAGATATCAGGATTGATCCTAAACTAAGTGCAGTCAAACTAGCTGCAGAAACTTCTCCAATAATGGGCAGAAGTGTAAGTGCTGAAACTGTGAGAAATGTAATTAGACATGCTGTATATACCAGTCTAGTAGCTAGAAAGAAACCTTTCATAAACTTACAAAATTAGAAAAAGCGTTTGGAGTTTGCAAAATCTCATCAATTGAAGACATAACTTTTGGAAGAAAGTTATATTTAATGACGAAAGTAAATTCAATATTTTTGGAAGTGATGGTCATCGCACCGCTTGAGAAAGCCAAACACCACTTTGATCCAAAAAAAATACGTCCTACAGTTAAACATGATGGTGGCTCCGTCATGGTTTGGGGTTGTATGGCTTCAAATGGGGTTGGAAATTTAGTTTTTATAGATGGCATAATGGATCATAAGCTTTATGTAGATATACTCAACTACAATCTTAAAAAAAGTGCACAAAAATTGGGTTTAGATGGAAATTTTATTTCCCAGCAAGACAACGACCCCAAACATACGGCACGTAATGTCAAAATGTACTGTCTTTTTCCTTGTAAACAGCAATTGCATACACCACCACAGTCTTGCAAAGGAAATTTTTTACGACAAATGCCATTATTTTTCTGAAAATTAGCCTTCCCTGACATCATCAATGTCATAAAAATTTGTGGCCCACACTCGAAACAGCGGTCCAAAAACACCAAATTAGAAACAAAGCCCATTTAAAGCAAGTGTTACAAGAAGAATGGGATAAAATATCTCCAGATACCACCAAAAAATTGGTTGAATCGGTACCAAGACGTTTGGAGGACATTATAAAAGCCAAAGAACATGCAACCAAACATCGACACTGTCTTTGTATGTGATATATCACACAAATTTCATCGGTATATCCTCAATTTTTTGAGGTAAAGGTCTGCCTATGTTTATTTCAAATACTTGTGAAATTTTTAATTTTAAATATTTTTTTGTTGATTTTCGTTATTTTTACTGTAAATTAACCCTTTTGTTGCGTGTGAAAATAAAAACACGTTTGCACTTCTAGTTAATGTGTTATTTCGATTGAAAGTTGGATTTATCAAGTAAAAGTAAGGTGTATCCTCAATTGTTTGTGCCACTGTATATATTTCCTGAATCCTCTTCCTTAATTCTATTGGATTAGATAGGTTAATTATATCCTTTCAATATGCTTAATCTTATTCCAATGATGTGTGAATCCACCTTTTTACACATTTTCTATTTCTTTTTTTTTTGACGCCACAGAAGACATAGACACACAGTACAAGGGACATTACATAATTGATTCTTTAGGCCAGTGGTCTTCAAACTTTTTCAACTCACGGAACCCCTAGAACTTGAAGGTGCTTTCGTGAAACCCCTAGAGCTGGAAAGTGTTTTCGTGGAACCCCTAGAACAAAAAGTATTTTCGAGGAAACCCATTCCACAAACATACTTTGAAGAATGTATCTCAAGATAATATTTAAAGTAGATCAACATGTTTTAAGCACTTTATGTAAAGGCAATTAAAAAAAGTATTGCATTTATTAGTAAAAAATTCTAATCTAATTTTTTAATACAATTTATTCATCAATAATATTAATTTGTGATCCAAGTGATACCTATTCATGCATTATATTTGGAATATATATGCTTTCTTTTTTTTCACGCAAACTGTTGGTATTAACTATTGAGATTAAATGCAATCGCATCACATATTCTGAGTTTAATTTATATTTATACTTTATTTTTGTAGCTACTCTCCTGGGGAAAAACAGCTATAAAAATATGCATAAATACATTTAAGAATTTAATAAGAATTAATTTAGTAAAGTAAAAATAAAAATGAAACATTTTAATAAAATATAATTTTAATCTAAAAGTTATTTTTATAATCAAATAGTATTACTTTTTAAACAAGAAAATGTTTAAAAAAATATGTTGTAAATTTAAAAAACTTTACCTCAAATGATTTTTAAAATAAAAAGAAAAAAAATCCTTTGAAAGTTTAATATTTTGAATTTTCACGGTGTGCCGCAACTTATGTTCTGTTGATCCAAAAGTTTGACATGCCTGGGCTAAGTGGATCAGTCGATATGAAAATATTCAACTACGAGTACTCATATAAGCGGCAGATATATATTGATCATGATTAGCTTTAATATGTTTTCTTTGTTAAAGGCTAATTACGATCTATACATATATGCTTTATTTCTGTTCTTAGTGCTATGTTGTGAATCTCTTGATTCACCAATAAGATAATATGGCATATTGTTACATTTAGGTCTTTTTAAAAAAATCATAGAGAACCAGCAATTTTTTTAAAAATATAGTACGAAAGTGTACCATTAAATACTAATGATATAAAAAATTTAGAATTTTGACAAACTTCACTAACATTAATAATACTATGTGAATAGTGAAGTGTTTTCAAAAAGGCTTTGTAATGAAAATAATCTAATTAAAAGCTGCAAGATTTTTTTCTCAAGTTACTAGATACTAAATAAAATTAAAAAAATTACCTTTTAATAGAGGTATAATACTTACACTAAAAAGGAAAATGAGCATCGTTTACAAGCTTTGTAAGATCATCGACTCAAAAATCACTGTTTCTCTATTTTGTTTTTCTAAATTGTAAGGCTATTATTAAATTGAAAACTTCTAATTTCCCCAAATGCATATTGAATTTAAATACTTCTATGTCTTAGGTAATATTAAACCATATGATGTATCTTCGTAAAGCAACTTTCGCAAAAATCATTTTTGAGAAGTCTTTGTTAAGCATTTATCAACAGTGCACCGCCAGTGTCACTGATACGCAAAAAAAACCCTTTTATATTGCGGTATAGTCGGTTCTGCCGCGAATTTTGCTATCAAATGAAGGATAAGAGTAAAGAGTAGACATTAATGGATATAATGGACCAATACACTGTTCACTAACATTCTATTTTTCTTACAGTTTCCGACTACCTTAAAATAGTGAATTTTGCCAAAAATTAATAAATTGTCTTATGATTTTATTTTATAGGCCCTTTTATTAGCTTTATAATACATCAGCTAAGAACAAGTATATATATATATATATATATATATATATATATATATATATATATAAATTAAGTCAATTCCTGCATAAGTCAACACAATTTTTTTTATTTTATTTTAGTTAAGTTTTATTAAATAATTAATATTAATATAAATATGTATATTCATATGAGATAAAATCGCAATATTAAGTGGCAAAATAGAAAGAGCTTTTCCTTGCAATTTTCAATTTTCCTTTCTATATAGGGTGTTGGACTATTATATTTTGTTTGTTACTATTTATTTATAAAAGAAATTTAATTATTCCAATAAAATAGTACAGAAAAAAGAAATCACGTTCTCAGAAATTAGGACATCTCAGGCGGGATTCCAACCCAAGACATTTAGATTAGAAGTACAAAGCGCTACCCATTGCGCTACAAGGACAGAACGAGCAATTTTCCATTTTATATATGGTTTTGGACTATTATTTTTGTTTGTTACTATTTATTAATTTAATTAATGAATTAATGTTTTGAAATAAACTGCATTAACATCAAGTGTCATCCACTACAAGTTAAAAAAATTATTTGAACTTGAGTGGATGAATAAAAAAGTATTTTATTAACGACTGAAAAAATTGAACAAGATATATATATATATATATATATATATATATAGGGAGTGTGAACTAATAGTAGGAATTGAAAAAAAAAGGTCTACAATACTTATTATAACTTAATTAGAAATACAGAATAAGCGCGTACCTACATAAGTACAATAAAAAAAACTTACCTTTAAGACCGCGTTAATTAGTAATGAGTAGCGGGGTCGATTGGGAGGTGGTCGATGGGTTGATATACGTGGTATTGCTGAACTTCGGAATTTTTTATTTATTTTACGATATCTGTTTTTCCAGTCGTTCATTACAACTGTACGGCAGGAAGAGGGTTTGAATTTTTCTTTTCTTTTATCTGGACTTTGGTAAGTTTACCAATTTTTTCATATTTATTTTTTCTAACGAGGACTCAAGTTGAGTCACTGCTCATTCCGGGTTATAGACTCAAATGATCCAAGCTACTTAGGATTAGAAAATATGACGGAACCTGCGGACTATGAATATTATAGAAACGTCCAAACACTGCCCAAGAACTAATTTTGCGAACTGGTAATAAAAAATTTTTAATGATATTACAATTTTACTTGAACATACAGAAAAAGCAGGTAGCATCCCTAAATCGAACCCGCATCTACTACATGCCGAACTAAAAAACAAAATTCCTAGGCATGATAATATAACGCATATGTATTTCACTAGAAAAGTGGAAAAATAAAAAATCAGCACCTCGGATCCTGTATGTGCTGTTCAAATAACAGCTATTGACCAAATCTTAAACACTCCAGTAAAGGCCAACATAATATGGGAAGGATTCACTTCACGATTTCTGCTTTTTGATATTCCAACTAATGTACACCTGGCAGACGTGGCAATAGAATTAAAAAACTCAAATGATCTTGACAGTGTTGAAATTAGAAGATTCGTCAAACCCAACAGTCGTCAAGAGGCATCACCAGTTTTGATTACAATTCTTGGTATAAATACACCAGAATGCGTAAAGCTATGGTTCTTTAATCAAATACAATTATTCATAGATAAACCCCGGCAATGCAGTAAATGCGTTAGTTACACTCACTTATCCCGCTTCTGTTCTAGCCCTATAAGATGCATTAACTGTGGAGAATCCCACGCTGAACAGTGTATAAATTCCTCAAATTGCATAAATTGTAAAGGAGATCCTCCAGCAAATTCCCCCAATTGTCCAAATTTTATTAAAGAAAAAAAGATACTGGAATTCAAATGTAACCATCACCTAACTTTGGGAGAGGCACGGCGTAATTTCAAAGAAACACACTCTGCAAATTAATCTACAGTATTAAAAACAGCAGCCCCAGTGCCCAACATGCAAGAATTTGAAAAAAAAAACAACTAGAAAATATTGTAGCAAATTTTCAAACAGCTTTAGAAAAGCAAACTACAGCCATCATGAACTCTGTCCAAACTATGCTAGAATATATGTTCAAACATTTGGTTAATATCATAGAAATAAGCAAACAACCATCCTCACCCAACAGGAAAAAAAAGGCAAATTTACCGCAACAATAGTTTGATATAGCTGTTCCAAGTTTATCTCACGATAAGGACAATTCATATAATAACATCGATATTGGATAACTTTGAAAATCAAAATTGTAGTCTTAATCGTGAATTTTTATTTTCCTTTAAAATAGGTAACTTATCTATAATTAATTGTATTTCATTTTCTCAAGCGGAGGGGGAAAAAATTTTATATCTATTAATTTTTCTTTTAAATCTTATGCGTTTTCTGCAATGGAATTGTAGAAGTATAAAAAACAAGCTAATTTGGTTAAATATTCCTCACTTTTCACAATCAGACATCTGGATTTTTTAAGAAACTTTTTTAAAACCTAAAGATCATTTTCAAATCCCAGGAAAAGTAATTTTCAGAAAAGATAGAATTGACAGACCAGGAGGAGGACTGCTGACAGCAGTTCCAGCTAACATATCTGCCAGACAAATTTCCTTTCATAATACGCAGCTATCAGAATACGAAATTTTAATATTACAAATTGTAATTAATAATATTTCTTTTCATCTTATAAATTTATATGCATCTCGAGGTCTCAATATCATATTACTTAATTCCTTTCTTGAATCCTTATCGGATCCAGTATTCATCTTTGGTGATTTTAATTTACATCATCCTATGTGGGGCTCCAATCATACTTCACCATACAGCGAAATTTTTGTGGAATGGCTAACAAACTCAAATTTCATTCTTCTAAATACTGATGTTCCTACCCATAGAAGCAATGTTGGCTCCGATGCTCTTCAAATCTCATTGGATACAGTAATACTTTTGTTTCAGACAGTTTCTACAATAGTGACCAATGCCCAGTTATCACAGATTTTAATTTTCATAACCCGATTAAACGTACCATCAATAAAGTAGATTGGCGCTCAGTAATAGAACAAGTAAAATTAACAGCCTTTGGGATAGATGATCACAATCTCTCTGACAATATTGCTGAAATAATTTCAAATAATACTCAAAAGATAAAAATATCTAATAAAACCTTCCCTCCTTGTTGAAATACCATATGCCACAACCTGTATAAACTAAAAAAAAAATGCTTCCAGAAGAAAGCCATTCGAGAAATCTCGACAAAAAAAATTGTGGATCCTATATAAACAATATTCAAGCCGGCTCCTATTCAGTATTAAAAAGGCAAAAAAAGTGTACTGGGATACAATCTGTAATAACATTTCTAACCCGAGAATCTTTTATAGCATTCTCAAAAAACTTTCAATGAAAAATAATCCTGAGTCACAACACTGAATTTTCTTCAAATACATAATAGAATATTATATATAATCCACAGATTCAAGCAGAACTCTTTGCAGAGAATTTTGCATCCAATAATATTAATCATGAACCACTTCCTTTGAATTATTTTGCCCATGATTATAATTTAATTAACAATCACTTTCATATATCTGAATTGAATAGAGCAATAAAATCTGCTAAGAACACTACTCCAGGTGCAGATCAGAGATCCCGGCTAAATTTCTGAAACTACTGAACCATAGTGAACGTTCGATAGTTTTAAAATTCTTTCAACAAATATTTGATAACTCAATTGTCCCAAAAGCATGGAAGCATGCTATAATTCTTCCAATTCCCAAACCATGCAAGGACAAGAGAAAAATCTCCTCTTATAGACCAATAACATTAACTTCGGTTTTCTCCAAAACTTTTGAAAGAATTTTAGCCAATCGAACTGCCCATCTTCTAATAACAGAACGAAAACTTCATCAACAACATTATGGATTTTTGTCCCTATTAAAGATAACAGAACAGCAACATATATAATATACAAAGCAATAACAGACGCAATAAGAAGAAGACGATAAGAAATATTTTGTGGGGATTAGCTTAGATATTAAAAGTGCTTATGATTCAGTATATACGTATAGATGGTCTCATCTACAAATGTTTACAGATTGGCATTACAGGGAAAATAGTGCTTTGGATACATGAATTTTTGTCATGTAGATCGCTGCAAATTCGATGGAGAGGATGTCTCTCATCAGAAAAAACAATCCTCAAAGGTCTCCCCCAAGGCAGTGTATTGTCTCCGATTTTATACACCATTTATATGTATGGCTTTTTTGAAACATTAGAAACTGGAGTCGAAAGTTCAATTTATGCGGATGACATATTTATCTATTGCTCACACCAATCACTTGATATTGTTCGTCATAAAGTACAAAATACTTTAGAAAGAATCAACCAATGGTGTAAATATTGGAAATTGAGCTTAAGCCCAGATAAAAACACTATTGCTGAACTCTCAAACAAAAGGATCCACTCATTTTCTAATATATTATTAGCTGGGACCCCTCTTCCATGGCAATCTTCTATTAAATATTTGAGAGTATATTTCTCTAAACGAAATCAAAATACCTATATTATGCAACAAATGAAAAATAAAGCACTGAAAAAGATCAATGCTCTCAAAGGCATGGCTTACAAGCATTATGGTCCGAGAGCTGAAAATCTTATCCAGCTAATCAATAATAGCATTTGTAGTACCTTTTTTTACACATGTCACATAATAAATAAATGGTCTGACCATCAATTAAAACCTTTTAATGTTATACAAACCAAAGCTCTCCGAATTGCACTAGGTCTTCCACAATGGACTCCAAATATTGTACTCGTGAAATTGGCTGGACAAGAAATCGTCTCAGACAAAATCAGAAGACTCTGGCAAATAAATTTTTCCTCTCTCAAATATCCAATAAAACATTTTCCCCATTATATAGCAATAACCCTGGTTCTCTTAATCTAAAAATTATGAAGGAAGATAAAAATAATATTGATAGAATAGTATATACTTTAAATGCTGATTATAATCATATCACAATCCCCAGAATAACATCTTTTTCAGTTCTACCATGTATAATATATGTCAATAACTTCAAATTTCAGGATTAAAATTTACCAATTCAAACTATAAGGGGTTTATTTGATGAAACAATTAAGCATGGTTTTCAGGATTTCTATATAATAGCTACTGATGCCTCTAAAAATGAATATATAACATCTATTGCAGGTGTTAGGTAAAATCTCTCATTTGCTTTTTTTTTTATAGAATTAATCCTAATAACTCCATTTTTACTGCAGAGGCTTTGGCTATATGCCAAGCTATAGATGATCTGGCAGTTTCAAATAAAAATCTGCTAATATTATCTGATAGCCTCTCTGTTCTCTATGCCCTCCAAAATTATTCAATCAAGTCACATAGTGTTATTCACAGGTTAGCTAGCAAGATCTACATACAATCAAAATATAACAAACAGTTGATTCTATTTTGGACTCCGGGACACTCTAACACACTATGGAATGAGCAGGCGGATTATCTCGCAAGATCTGTCACAGAGTCTGACGTTTATATCGAATGGATTGCCTCAGAAGACATCAATAAAAAATATATCAGGAAAGATTTAAAAAAGCAAACGATAATTTTTTTTTCAAGCAAATATTTTGAAAATTTGGGCAATACTCCAAGTGGACCAATAATAGAAGAGAAGAAATTCCATGCACTCGAATCTTTAGTAAAATGATCATCACTCCAGGGCTTCTTCACAAATTTAATTTATCTGATAATGCAATCTGTAGATCTTGTAATTGTATAAATGACTTGGATCATATCTTATTAAGCTGCAATAGATACACTGACCCTCTCAAAATAATCTAAAATCATTTCTCAAAATTGATCTTCATTGCAATACCACTTTCAAAGAACTATTGGAGAAAGCTATATCAAACAGATCAACGTTCAAATTTTTTGTTCAGAAGATGAAATATTTTGATATAATTTAACAGGTTAATACCTGTTAGTCTATAATGGGATAATAGCCTTTTTCGCTCCATATCCCACACAAAAATATTAACTGTAACTGTAAGACCACGTTTAAAGCAAACCGCAAGATAATAAACATAATAATAATAGCCACAAATATAATAATACCAAAAGACGCATTTATTATCAAACAATTTAAAATGCATTATTAAATAAAACATTTTCATCTAAAGTTAGTTCTTGTAGTTATAGTCAGTAGAAGACTTATATATATTTCGCATATTGTCAGCCAATCTTGAATATTTTGGTATGTAATTATTAACTGCTAATCTTCAGGCGGTTCCCCCAAAATGTCTTGGTGGTCCACCGGTCAATCGAGATCGACTTAATGCCCTCCCCTGCTCATATATGATATTATTAGGTCGAGAACTTTTAGAAATAACATTTTATTTACTAACACGTAAATCATTTTATTTAAACCTAAATCTATCAGAAATTCGAAAAAGAAAATTGCATTTTCAGAGTATACCATGTAACATATTCAAAACTGTGGAAGTAAACCAATTCAGAGTATGCCAATTAAGCATCGCAGTTTGAAGCAACACGAGGACTACTGGTGACAGATCTTGTAATTTTGAAGCACTGTCAAGTGACGAGGATGACACCTGAGCTTGCACCCTTTGCTAAATTTCTACACTGCGTCAACAGGAGGACTTCGAACTTCAACAGATTTAATGTGCATTTTTCTCTGTATACTACTGTACTTCAGTGGCGAGTGAGTGAATATTAATTTCGCATTATTCAACTATTTGAGGGCATTTGGTGACGGACCTCGTAATTTTGAATCCTGGTCAAGTGACGAGGACGACACCTGAGCCTAAAGCATAAATCTCCAGAAATGAAAAGTATATAAATAATTTCTTCTACACACACACACACAAAGACTACTTAATAATTCATTATAAAATAACTTTTCTGGCTTTTTCAGAAGCAAGTTTGCCAATAATTTTCGTGAAATCGATTTTGTCAGAGATTTCGGATTTTATAGAGAATGTTTCTGTATCTGAAAGTCTTTATTGTTTACTATTCCAAAAACTCCTAGAAAAAAATTGTAAAATACATATATACCTTACCATCAGTAGTGCGTACAAATCTAATAAACTTTATTTGTTCTGTGTGACTAATAAATGGTGTAAAGTCAAGAATTATAGTGTAGAATTTTTTTTTTTTTGACAATGCGTGTTATCTCATTACGAATAGATTCGGCTAAAATCGTAATTATCTCATAATGAAAATGCCACCCTAAGTAGTGTGGAATACGTGTGTTTTTTGTTATTCAATTCCTACTATTAGTTCACTCTCCCTATATATATACGGGGCCGCGGTAGCCGAGTGGTATGGGTATCGGACCGTGGCTTGCCTTGTCACGAGTTCGAGCCCAGTACCACTAAAGACCCGCCGTGTAGGGCAGCGATGCACGCTAAATCTGTCGAGAGCTGAAACGCCCCCGTGGTGTGGTGTAGCAGTTAGAAGAGGGGGTGCCAGCTCAGGTGTCGTCCACGTCACTTGACCATGGTTCAAAATTACGTGGTCCGTCTTTAAAAGCCCTCGTGTAGCTAAACAGTGCGACGTTAATATTCAATCAATCAACCCTATACATATACACTCAGGAACATTGAAAATAGCGACCCAAGAAGGAAGCTAAGTACAATCGCGAAACTTTGCAAATAAGTACAGCGTAATGTGATATGCAAATGATCCAAGTTTTGCGCCAATACGCATGCTCATACACGCCGAGGTGGCGCTAATATCAGGAAGAAGGTGTTATATAAGCCAGCGCAAATTCGAAGATTCATAAACGTGACGATTACACGCCGATTGTAGGAAGACTTTGGTAAGCGAAACATGCCAGGTAAACGTGCTAGAAGATATTTCTCACAGTTAAGCGAGTTTGAGAGAGGCCTGATCATCAGGATGAAAACTGCAGGCTGGTCGACGCGCCGTGTTGCTGGCCAGGTGGATCGTTCGGAATGTGCCGTTAGAAATTGTTGGGAACAGTGGACACGAGAAGATACCCACGCGCGGAAAACCGGGTCTACACGGAGAAAAAAAAAGATTTACTCAAAAATGAGTACGTAGATACACTCAATTTGAAATGACTATGATTGCATCAGATTTGACCGCATGCCTTGATTGAATTTGATTCCTTGCACATACTCAAAATCCCCAAAAATGCTAATTAATGCTTTCGGAAAAATTAAAAAAGGTATTCAGGATTGCAGAAACTCTTTTAATATATCGGCTACATATTTTGATAATTGGGGCTTAACAACAAATTTAATTCTCATAAATCTTCCGAACTATTTTTTGTATCTACCACGCTACCCGCGGAAGAACACATGAGTACAAAATTGTTTTGATTTTTGAGTTAAATGCTCTCATTTGTATTTCTTATGTAACTGCCTTTGAACGAAAAATTTAATGGGATAAATATTCACCTTATTTTGGCAGATTAGTGTTATAAATGTAATATAATTTACTTGATTCATAATAAGTCATTTTGTTTAAATTATTCAGGCAAATAATTGTGTTACTTTGGAATAATTTTAAGATGACCAGATTTTTAAAATGAAAAGGAGAACGAAAAATTTACAACGTAAATATATGAAACATTTTATTAATTCAAACAAAAATGCATTTTTTCTTTTCTCAATATATTTTATAATTTATCAGAAATTTCGGAGCAAAAATTACCTTTCATCTTTACTATGAGTACTGCAGCTAAAAAATATCAACATTCAACCTTGATTTCTGACTTGTCCATAAATTACGAACTGAAAAGACTCAACTGGTGCATTAGTTCCAGGGCAGCACAATGTAAATTAAAAAAGAATAACTAAATTTTCTTATGGGATGTGTTTATTTTTGAAATGGTTAAGTATTTCAACCCATCTTATCAATTTCAGCATGTTGATTTTACAATTGTTTCAATTTTATTATAATTTAAATATACATTCAGTCTGCAAACTGACCATTGTCAATGATTTTAATATAAGGCATTTCTTTTGATAAAAAATCAACACAGTTTTCTATATATCAGCGCAATTTACTTACGATAAAGTCAAAAAACACCATTGAAAACTGTTATTTCCTGTGATATTTGTTTCAGACTATTCCTCGACATATTGGAAACATGTTTAGTTCATCTCTGAATACAGAGATTAAAAGATCTGTTTTAAAATATTGAAAAAAGGAGGACACTTTTCGAGGAAGGACAGGATCTATAAAAGGAGAATGGTTGATCATCTTAATAATTTTAGCTTTACTTTCATATTGAACTCGAAAATGCCTTGCATGGTTTGAAAAAGGCAAGTTTACAAAATAAATTTTCGTTTTCAATTAGTAATCTTTTTAGACTCTTTTATAAGCTTCACCTGTATGTAACGGAATCTTTGAACTATATTTTTACCCACTCTAAAAGGTCTGATTAATTCGAAATTTTTCACACTTTTCAAGGACTGATAACAATACAATAATTTTGTTCCATTGTCCTGATAAGGATCATGTTGATTAACAATTTCCCATTTCCAGATTTGGTGACTAAGAGATTAAGTTACAACTCTAAAGCGAAAACACTCATGTCAGTAATTTCTTATTATAATATAAACAATTTCCCATTTTCTTTCAAAATGGAAATAAATAAATGATAGTTTAAAAAATTAAAAAAGCATGCTTTTATTGTAGATCGAACTAAAAAATGAAAAATAAATTATAGGTTAAAAACCAAAAAACACGCTTTTATACTTAAACTAAAAAGTAAAAAATAATTCATAATGTAAGAATAAAATGATTAACGAGAAAATATACATATATTAATGTCATTATGGTAAAAGCGTGGGGTGCTTTTGTTCCACATTTTTACACTAACTCGGCATTTCAGAATAGAACTAGTAAGAAATTATAACAATTGATATTGAGCAACCCACATTTTTATCACAATGACATTGTCTCGCTAATCATTTTATTCTTATATTAAGAATTGTTTTTTTTATAGTTCGATTAACTATAAAATTGTTTTTTATTTTTTTTAAACTATAATTTTTAGGAGTCTAATTTCTTGTAAGTTTTAAAGAACCTTTTTAGCTTATTAGTAAATTTATGGAAAATGTGTTAAAAGTTCTCATAAAAAATTATTTAAAGAGCTTCAACAATTTTTTCAATGTACTTTATGATTCCTTTCACTCTCATTTTTGAATATTGAAAGAATCAAAATTTACTGAACAGAAATTACAGAATGAGCAAAATTAGTTAGTAAAATTGAATGTAATACATATTTCAAGAATGCTTTTTATTTTTAGACATTACATATAAATATTAAATGTACTTGATTACTAATATTTAACGACTATTTTGCTTTATTAATAATTGATCTCGACATTGTTTAAATTGGATTTATCAGTACTTACATATTATCACAACCTTTTGGCGACATTATATGAAATGAAGCATATGATTGGCAATTCAGCGCATTTGACACATGCGAAATTGGTATTGCTATGTATGTAAGTACTGATTTATCTTATAACCCTGCATCACTCATGCGAAAAAAATGGCCTAAAGTTCTTGCGTAGGGTATCTCACACCCCCAAGGATGTTTACGTTGTGATTATACCATAAAATTTGTATAAAAAAGAAAGAAAAGTAGGAAATACATTATGTTTATTACATTTTTCACTCTTAAATTTAGTTTTTCTATTCTTTTTATAAGGGCATTCTCAGCACATTGTTTATACACTCCTTTAAATCTAGTCGTGAGTGAGTGCAATGTTTTCACTGGATCTTAATTTTTTTAAAAAATCTTTATCTTTTTAAAACTAAACATATAGGAGTAAACTTTGTTTTTTAAATTTAAAAAAATTTTGGAATTTCTTTTTTATTTTCTCTTATTGTTCCAGCAATATTTCTTTTCTTCAAAAGTTCATCTGAAAGTGGATAAGATGTGTACCAGTTGTCTACTTTAAAATTACGTTCTTCCCAAATATGTTTTTGTTTCTCTCTATATAAAGCATTTATTTTTAACACACAGTGTCTCCCTCTTCTAAATTAGAATCGATTTCAGTAGAGGACTCATACTTGTGCTGTGTGTTATACATTTCATTCTTCCTCATAACCGTGAAGAGAATTTCTTCATCTGAAAATCTTCCCTTTTCTAAGTCCCGTGATCATGCCTGTGTGATCTAGAACTTATGGAATGATTATAAACCATAAATTTTTTGGGATATTTTATTAGAGCAAGGATTTTACATGAATTTTTTGAAATGGACTTAGGCTTAACAGAGAAAATCAACTGGTCCTAAAGGAAGGTAGAGAAAATTGAGGTACTTGCATATATATATATATATATATATATATATATATATATATATATATATTATCGCAACAATGCCAACGTTCAGAATACTTCATCAAGTTAGCGACCCTGATCTTCCAATTGTTGTACATGCTTAATTGACACAACCACGTATTTAATTTCATATAATCTGTACAATAAAATTGCGATAATATGTAAGTACCAAAAATTAATACAGCTTTGGTACAAAAACTCTTGTATGAAAGCATGTTACATACAAGTAAAAATCATAAGAAATCTGAGTAAGGAAGACCTGTGTACCTAGGGCCACCACATTTTATTTGAATAATACTTACACTTGTGTGCAAAAATTAAGGACGAAGTCGAAAAATTAGCATATCAACTGAACGAAGAGGCAGAGCGGACAGAAAGACGAACCAGGAGATTAAGTAAGGTGATGTACGGTAGCACATGCGCAGATATGCTGGTAGACGTAATGGGGGAGTGTCTGAGTTGTATAAAGCATGTTGTCGGTGTAAGATTAGTATTTCTGGCAAAGAGATTGCACGCCGTATAGCAGTTAAAATTACACCGAGTTGCTGCCTCAGCGAGAAATGGCGAATAATCAATCTGTTAGACGACATCTGGATGCTTTTACCCGAGGTCGAATCATTGGGAAGTTGGAGGAAGGCCGCAGTGTGACAAGTGTGGCTGCAGAGTTCGAATTGCTCACAGCGTCGTTTCACAACTTTGGAGACAATTTCAAACTACAGAAACAGTTATCCGGGGTTCCGTAGTGGTCGTCCACGAGGAACCACACCCGCAGATGACCGGTACATTGTCTTACAGGCCAGAAGAAACAGGCGGCAGACAGCGGGAGAAATCGCTAGACACACGACACAGGCGACTGGACGACCGATATCGCGTTTTACCGTGGCCAGAAGACTGCACGGTGGTGGTCTGTTTGCACGACGCCCTGTACGGTGTGTACCTTTAACGACTGCCCATCGGAGAAGGCGTTCTCTGTGGTGCCGGGAACACCGGAATTGGAGAGACAATGAATGGGGACGAGTGCTCTTTACAGATGAGAGCAGATTCAGTTTGAGTAGCGATTCTCATCGCATACTCATCTGGAGAGAGCGGGGAAGCCGCAATCATCCCTCGAACATCATTGAAAGGGACAGGTATGGAGGTCGCAGTGTTCTCGTTTGGGGAGGCATCATGCTTGGTAGTCGTACAGACCTTCACATCTTCGACGCAGGTTCAGTCAACGGGACCCGTTATTGGAACGAGATTCTTCTTCCATATGTGCGTCTTTTTAGAGGCGCTATGGGTCTGCAGTTCCTTTTCATGGACGACAATGCACCATGTCATCGCACAGTAGCTGCCGAACAGCTCTTAGAGAGTGAGGATATTGAACGTATGGATTGGCCGGCACGATCTCCGGATCTCAATCCCATCGAGCATGTATGGGATTTTCTAGGCAGACGCTTGGCAGCTCGTACCTTACCACCAGTAACGATTCGGGAGCTTCGATTGGCGCTGCAAGACGAATGGGCAGCAATGCCTCAACAACTCATTGACACCCTCATTCTCAGCATGGGCAGACGCTGTGAAACCTGCCTAGCAGTCAGGCGAGACCATATCCCCTACTAAAGACCGGATGTCTCTTGCTAGACACCCATCACAGGGATGTTTCGGCCTTCAGTCGCATTGCGCTCCATGCTACTTTTTCAATAAAGCTTCTTTTTTATTCCTCTGATTTCTCTTTTAGTAAGTGTTGCTTACATATTACACATGTCCTTACGTATTGGGGATCTTACGGTATTAAATGTGTTGATTTGGAAAGCTTTTGTACAAAGTTATATTGAAAAAACCATCTCGACCTTAATTTTTGCACACCAGTGTAGTTCTAAGTTTTATTATTCAGTTGGGTGGGTTGGAAAACCAATTCCTATTTTGGCATTCATTTTGAAATTTTTCAAAAGAAAGCTGTGGTTAGTTATAAATGTAAAACATGTTTACATAGTCCGAAGTAAAGTTCTGTAGCTCATCTCTTTTTATTGTTGTACAAAGTAAGTCAAAAATTTTCTTTGAATTTTTTTTCTTGTAAATAATTTTGTTTATAGCATTCAGTACAAAATAAGATTTTAAATAAATCCTCTCCCCATATGGATTTTCTGCAGAAGACATTTTGTATAAAATTACCTAGTCTTGTACCTGGGGCCACATAGTTGCCTTGTACCTAGGTACAATTGCAATTAATATCCTTTATGTTATTATTTTATTGAAAAAGTTTTCATGATAAAAAGAGGAAAATGATCTTAATTATCTGAACCATTTTGATTTAGTCAAGTTTTTTATTATTATTGGATGTTATTAAAATGAGAGGAGTGTATATTTTGTTATGAAACTTTCAACATGCGTGATTTATAAAAAAATATCTTAGCTACCATTATTGTTATTTTTCAGAATTATTTTGTTTATACAAACATAAGAATTCATTTAATTAACAAAAAAAACCCAATTTTTTATAGTTATAAAAATAATATAATTCTAAATCAGAGATTTTTACGATATTTCAATTAAATTTTTAATTTATCAATTTTTATCTTAATGAGCAATTATAAATTCTTGACTTTTTTAGATACCTAGAAATCCTGACTGAATAAAATGGTCAAAACTTAATGCAGATAATATAAGAATTATCAGATATTGAAGATTCTCGCATTCCACTGATGATGCAAATTCTACAGTAACTGATGTGAGGGATATTATTGAAAAGGGGGATTTTTATTTAACAAAAATACAAGGCAAAAAACTAAACATTTTTATATGGCAGAAGTAATAGATGTTAAAAAAGAACACAAGAGTGTTAAATTTCTGAAGAATATTGCACGTTCAAATAAGTTTCTTTATGATAAAGAAGAAACTTATAAAATTGGCAACAGAAATATTGTGTTCAAATTGCCTAGACCACAATCTGTTGATGCTTCAGAACGACAATGTATGCAGCTCACTTTTGGAACCAGTTTTTAAAATTAAATGTTAGATCAAAATACGTGCAATTCATTAATAATTTGGCACATTGCAATTTAAATGGTTACATGATAAATCAATGTATTAAAACTGATATTGTTTCTTTTATTAAATTCATGTGTGTATGTTTGTTTTCTATTTATTACAGAGTGAAATCTAACTTTCAGGGAAAGGCCCTACGTACAATGATATTGTACCTAGGGCCATTTGTGAATTTCTTTAAAACATTTTATTTCACAGAATTTAATATTTTAAGTACATATATTTACAATTGGATGATAGTTAGTATAATGATGACTGTATATTAGTTTCACATTTTTAAACAGGCCAGGGGGCTCTGTTTTTGTGCATTGAAAAAATATGGCCCTAGGTACACAGGTTTCGCCTACTTATATATTATTGCAACCTATTGGCAACGTTATATGAAACGAAGCACCTGGTTGCCAATTCAGCATGTACAACACAGAAAATTGGAGGGTACTTATGAAATATCGCATCAATATTGCCAACTCTATTAATAACTCACCAAGTTGGCAACCCCGATAACACACTGAAAATTGGCAACTAGGTGCTTCATTTCATATAATGTCAACAATAAGACGTAAGTACCAATTGGAGTTGTCAATTCAGCGAATTATTAATAGAGTTGGCGATTGTTTTGATAATACGTAAGTACTGAAATCAGTTCAGTCTGACGTACATGAAACACCATAGTTTTTAAAAAAATGCTTTTATAGTTAATCGTACTAAAAAGTAAAAAATAAATCTTAATATAAGAATGGGTTAAGTCCTAGGAGAGCCCACACCCTTGGAGCAATTTATTTTGGATGGCGATAATTGCACCATCTTGGTAACTCTACTTTTATACATTATGTATGGTAAACCTAACTATTTCTGGAATTTTTGTATTTTGTCAGCAGGCATATCGAATTGCGTCATTTTGTTGTTGGGCCCCGGGCTGGAAGTATGGCACGGGTGTGAGTGGATATACCTTTGAATTTTGTACTTTGTTGAATGCGAAATGTAAGAAAAAATTGATTGAATGGTGTATGAAGGAAGGATTGATTGCTTTCAATTATGAATGTTCCAAATGTAATGAGCGAATGGGATTATACGAACGAAAGAGTTCTGTTTTGGATGGATTTGAACGGAGATTTTGAATGGGTATGTTCGACCATTACCTCGCAGAATATTTATGGCCGCGCTCCCACGATTTTTCTCTTAACAATGAAGCCTTCAAGGCTTTTTGTTAAAATCCGCTGTCATGCTGTACCCTCCACTCGGAAAAGATCAGCAGTAAGAAAGTAAGTGCTGTTTTTTTTTTTTTTTTTTTTTTTCATCTTAAATACGTTTGATTAATTTTTGTATTGTTTACACATATTTTCATTACGATCCACCTTGTCCCGCTATATTCACTTGCCGCCATCTCATTCTGGCTTGGCGCTTTTTTGGTTCGTCGCCAAGGGTGTGGGCTCTCCTAGGACTGAACCTAAGAACAAAATGATTAAGGAGAAAATTAATGCCATTGTGGTAAAAGGGTGGGGGACCCTTGTACTACATTTTTACACTAACTTTGTATTACACAATAGAACTATTAAGAAATTATAACAATTGATATCAAGCACCCCACGCTTTTAAATGCAGTTATTATTTTTTCATTTTCCCCACATTCCAATTTCCATAGTTTTTCCTGGCATTCCTAAATACCTTGTATTCTGTTTCTTTTTAAATCCTGGCACCCATATTTTTCTAATTGGTTTTCTACAAAAAAGTACTTACACTTTTGCTTCATAAAGTAATTCCTCTTTTGTCAGGAATAAGCCTTTCTTTTAAACTATTTTCATGTTGAGTTTTTATTGCGAGACCATCATCTTAGATTGAAAACTATTGGATACCAAAATCTTATTTGCAGCAATTTCAAAACCATGCCTAAAAGATATTTGGTGTGTAGTGTACTGATATAAATATTGTTCCAATGTGTGGTATTTTTGAACAGTAGTTTTTATACATGTGAACTTCAAAAAAATACATGCCTTCATGTGTAATATTTAGAAAATCATACTTTTTAAACCTGTTATCATGTTTCTAGATGATGAATGTTTTATTCTTAATTTGCGCAGCGGCGCGCGCGCATTAATTTCATTTCTACTAGTAAGCAAATAATTCAATATGTATTACATTAAAACAATGGAGTTGACTATAGTATCGATTGTATAGTGTTTATAAAAATAACTTATAGATGAAGGTATGTTGTTTCAAAAATCTCACTTATATTCTTGTTTATTTTTTGAATGTATGATATGTATGTGTACAATTTCCAGAATAAATATTTCAAAAATATGATTTTGGTTTGTTTTATTTTTCTTGTTTACAGTGTGAATCATTGAGAAAAAAAAGAGACATTGAAAACAAAATGATGTATATTGGATTATGGTTCTACTGTTTTAGTTGTTTTTACATTCTCTTCTAAGGACTGAAATTTTTAAGTATTTTAGTTTTTGATTAAAAAAACATTAACTTAAAAACTATAATATTTGTTTTCTTTGGTAATAGGAGAGTATAAAATCAGTTGATATGAATAAAAAACTAGCTTAATTTGTAATATATATTGCAATGGATTTTTCTATATTTCCATTTAGATGAATGTGTTTCTATTTAAACAAAACCATTCATAAAAAAGTACTTACACACCTGGGCCTAATGAGTGTTATTTTACTCAAAAGGCTTTTTCTTTATTACATAATATGTAAAGAACTATTTCTTTCTTACTTTGTTTTGAAATTTTTACTGTGTAAAATCTTATTCATCCTATCGTTTCCAAGATATTTCTAATAACTTATTATTGAAAGTCTGAATTTAAATAAAAGTTAATTTTCTGCTTGTATAGGATTTTAAAAAGAAACACTATAATTCTTTTAGAAACATAAATATAACTTGTAATAAACCAAATTGCTTCTGGAACTAGTTCAAATGCTTACAAATTTGTTGAACTATTTCATCGAATCTATTTTTGTTATTTTCAAAGATTTAAATCTGATGTATAAGTTCGAAGACAAAGTTTTTGATCAAATAATAGTTGTATTTTTTTTTCTTAAAGTAAATTTTTTGTTGTTTTGGCGACAGCATATAAAAATAAGTACATGGTTGCTAATTCAACGCGTACGAGACATGGCGAATTATCTTGAACGTTGGAATTTTTGCGATGATACTAAAGTACCTTTTTGTAACACAATAAATGCAAAAGGAACTTAGATTTTCGAAGTTAAGTGGTAAAAACTTCATAAAATGTAAATTAAATAATATATAAAATGGAAAGAAATGAAATTTACCAACTTAAGTATCGCATATTTAGATCCCTTTAAATTTGATTTGATGTATATTTTTATGTTAAAAATTCGTATTGAATACAACAGTATCGAAAATAAATAACATACAAACTCATATTTGACCCATAAATACTCATAAATAAGTGCATTACACACTCATCTAGCTGTTATATTCTCAAATTTGATCCAGTAACAGGTTCAAAAATGAGTATGCGATGTTTACAAATTTGAGTACGTAGTCGTTGCCAAAGATGAGAATGGGCTTTTCTCAAGTTTGAGTATGTTTGCATCGGAGCTATTTTGAGTATGTGACGTATTCAAAAGTGAGTATTTTGTACTCCGTTCTGAATACCGGTTTTTCGCAGTGTAGAGCGACCAGGAAGACCACAAGGAGAGACGATCGAAGGATTGTGTGACAAGCACTTGTATACCCCACAGTGACTCGTTCAACGATACGAGCAGACGTAGGCGTAGCAATTGTTCCACAAATAATTTCCAGACACCTTGCAGAAGCAAATCTTAAATCCAAGCGTCCTTTCCGTGCCCTCCCTTTAACACCGGAACATCGGCAAATGCGTCTAAAGTGGTGCCAAGCCAGATCAATGTGGAATGTCACAGATTGGCAAAAGGTTGTGTTTAGTGATGAATCCCGGTTTGTTTTGGGGACAGATGATAACCGTGTACGGGTGTGGAGGCGCCCTGGTGAGCGGTACAATTCCCCACCCCCCACACTGTTCTACGTCACACTGCCCGCACAGCTGGTGTAATGGTCTGGGGGGTCATAGCCTATGATAGCCGGTCCACTTTAATTGTGATGCGTGGAACCTTGACGGGGCAACGTTACGTTGATGATATTCTTTGACCCCATGTAGGACCTTTCCTAAATAGTCTCCCAGGGGCAATTTTCCAGCAAGATAATGCTCGTCCGCATACAGCAAGAGTTGCTCAAGACTTCTTACGTCATTTTCAAACTCTTCCATGGCCGAACCGCTCCCCCGATTTGTCCCCTGTAGAGCACGTGTGGAATCAGCTAAAACGGCAGATGCCATCGTGTCACTCTGTACATGATTTAGAGTTGGCTGTTCAAGATTTGTGGGCCCATCTGCCTCAGGACAACATAAGGTGTCTAATCAACTCAATGCTGAACCGTGTGGCGGCATGTATTGCAGCTGGAGGTGGTCCAACGCGCTATTGAAGGTGCCCACTATTTGTGTCGTTACACACCCTGTATTCGTTTAATTGTCTTGTTTTTGAGATCAAGTGAATCGCTCATCTGTGTCATTATGTGTATTAAATTTCATTTCAATCCGAGGTTTTCTTCTCGGATCGCTATTTTCAATGTTCCTGAGTGTATATATACAGAGTGTTTTTTTCCAGGTATAGAAGTTTAAGTTGGCATTACTTTCCAAGATGGCGACCGATTTAACAGCTGTCAAGTGATTTATTTTTAGTTTGGTTTGGCAATTCATCACGAATAGACTCACGCCTGAGCAACGCTTTCAAATTGTGCAATTTTATTTCGAAAATAATGGTCGATTTTCATAAGCGAATTTTGTTTAGCGATGAAGCGCATTTCTGGTTGAATGGCTACGTCAACAAACAAAACTGCCGCATTTGGAGTGAAGCTAATCCACAAGTGTATGTCAAAACACCGTTACATCCAGAAAAACTAACTGTTTGGTGCGCTTTATGGGCTGGTGGAATCCTTCTTCAAAAACGATGAAGGCCACAACGTTACAGTCAATGGTGATCGGTATAGAGCCATGATTACTAACTTTTTCATTGCTGAATTGAACAATCATGATGTCCAGGAGCTGTGGTTCCAACAAGACCGCGCAAAATGTCACACAGCTCGTGCCACAATCGATTTATTGAAAGACACGTTTGGTGACCGCCTAATTTCACGTTTTGGACCTGTGAATTGGCCTCCAAGATCTTGTGATTTTGCACCTCTAGACTATTTTCTGTGGGGCTATGTAAAGTCATCGGTCTATGCGGATAAGCCACAAACGCTTGACCATTTGGAAGACAACATTCGCCGTGTTATATCCGATATACTGCCACAAATGTTGGAAAAAGTCATCGAAAATTGGACGTCCAGATTGGACTACATCCGATCCAGCCGTGGCAGTCCTATGCCAGAAATCATATTTAAAATGTAATGCCATAAGATTATCTTTCGAATAAAAAAAATTCATGTCAATCGAATAATACATCGTTGTTTTATTGCAATTTAAAGTTCTATACCTCTCAAAAAAAACACCCTTATACAGTGGCGCACACAGGAATTTTTCAAGGGGGGTTCGGGGTTGAAAGTTCACCATTCTTGTATCATGCTCCGTTTGATTTTGTCGATTTTCGGGAACAAAACACAGTAAAAAACTAGTTTTTGAATAAATAATTAGCATTAATTAATAAAATTAATCATTAATAGCAAGTAATTAAATTTTACGTACTATATACTTAGATTTATAATCAATCGGGAAAAAAAATCAAGGCCTTTGGGGGGTGCGTACCCCAGGACCCCCCTTGTGTGCGCCACTGTATATATATCTTGTTCACACACTCAAATTTCCAATTGTTAATAAAATACTTTCTATCTATCCATTCAAGTTCAAATGCATTTTTTATACTAATAGTGGATGACACTTGATACTAATGCATTTTTTCAAAAATTAATTCATTAATTAAATTATAAAATGAATAAATAGTAACAAACATAATAGTCCAACAACAAATATAAAAATTAAAATCGTTCATTGTGTCCTTGTAGCGCAATGGATAGCGCGCGCGTTGGACTTCTAATCCAAAGGTCGTGGGTTCGAATCCCACCTGGGATGGCTTAATTGCTGTGAATGTGATTTCTTTTTTACTGTACTATTATATTAGAATAATTAAATTCAATTAATGAATAGCCAGTAACAAAAGAAAATAGTCTAACATCATGTATCGAAAGGAAAATGAAAAATTGCAAGGAAAATCGCTTTTTATTTTGTCACTTAATGTTTTGATTCTGTCATATGTATTTACATATTTATGATAATTGCAACTATTATGATTTTGCAACTGCGTATAACACGCACATTTAAGATAAAAAAATAAGCTTAAAATTTACGTTTGCGCGTTGTACCTTGGGTATAAAAATGATAACTTAAAAAAAAAGAGATGTGTATAAAAACAAATTAGGCTTTTACATATATACACTGCTGGACAATTGCTAAGGACGGATAACACTATCATCCATAGCAAGCACAAAATGTGGAAAATTAGAATAAGTGCGGGATATTAGTAAGAAGAAGTATGAGTATGCAATTTTTTTTTCCACGTCTGTTCATCACGTGATAGCGTTCATAAGAGTTTTAAGGTTTTGACGCGTGTGGACTATTGTAATTTCAAGTCAAAGTTTTACAGGAAAGATTTAATAGACGAACTTAAAATTTTTGGCATGTCTTCCCGACATCACATAGATAATTTTATGCGTGGCCGAATTATTGGAAAGATCGAAGAAGGGTGAAAAATAACAGATGTTGCCAGGGAGTTTGACATCGCTCACAGCGTTGTTTCACGGCAGTGGAAGTCATTTAAAACTACTGGAATGTGTTGTAGACGGCACGGGGGAGGTCGTGTTAGAAGTACGACGCCTGCAGAAGACAGATATATCGTCCTATCAGCAAAAAGGAACAGGCGCACCACAGCTCAACAGGTGGCAAATCAGTTTCTTGCTGCCTAAGGAAAGCAGATCTCCCGAAAACTGTTGCCAGACGTTTGAGGGGAGGAGGACTATACGCACGCAGACCTGTTGTGTGTATCCCATTGACCAGACAGCACCGTACTTCAAGTTTGCAATGGTGTCGTGAGCATCACAATTGGACTGAACAGGACTGGGCATGCGTACTATTCTCAGATGAGAGTAGGTTCAGTCTGTCATCGGATTGTAGACGCGAACTGATCTGGCGCGAGAGTGGTACTGCTTATAATCCAGAAAATATCCAGGAAAAGGACCGATATCCGACATGCAGTATCATGGTGTGGGCCGGCATCATGATCAATGGCCGCAAGCGCCTACATGTGGTTGCGAATGGGACTATGACGGGCCAATGATACATTGATGAAGTTCTACTTCCTCATGTTCGTCTTTTCAGTGGTGCTGTCGGTGATAAATTTGTTTTTATGGACGACAACGCAACATGTCATCGAACACTCGCTGTTCAGGATTGTCTAGACAGCGAGGGTATTCAACGTCTCGTATGGCTAGCGCGTTCTCCAGATCTAAACCCCATTGAAAATGTGTGGGATGCTTTGGGGAGGCAAGTTGCTGGTCGAAACTATCATCCGACAAACAAGAACACCCTCATCCGTGCACTCACAGAGGAATGGGATAAATTGCCTCAACGGCTGCTGGATAATGTTGTGCAAAGTTTGGTACGACGTGTGGAATGTTGCATCACACTCCACGGTGGACATATCCCGTACTGATACCTTTCTTTAAGGTGCCTGCTGACTTTTAGATGCATTGTTCCATTTCTCCGTACGCAGATCAAATGAACATTTTTTTTTCTTTCAGATGTTTCACAGCTTTTGTACTTTCCAGAACAATAAATATTCTTTATTCTAATGTCTGAACAGTGTGGCAACTATATTTTATCCTACTAGGCCTCATGTTTCGCTTAATGTTATGCTACATAGCAATTTGTGATCCGTCCTTAGCAATTTTCCAGCAGTATATATATATATATATATATATATATATATATATATTATCAAAATATTTTATTAAATATCTGACTGTTATTGCGTACTGAATAAAATATTTTTCATTAGTTCACAGCAATGCAATCTCATAAAAAAATGTAAGGATTGGATTGTTTCACAAACCTTTTGATTTCAAGAAAGCCAATTTGAGTCTATGTTAATTACAACTGGGCAAAACATTTATATCAAATTATAGCACGAAAGCGAAATAAAAAAATATATATCTTTAGTAAACATTGAAGTAATTACTATTACTATTTTCAAAGCTGCAAAACTCATGACCTTTTAATTATTCGTACAAAATTCTCTTGGCAAATAGGTTAAGAAACGCTGATCTAGATACATGCTCAAAAATTATGATTTTAAAAACTATAGTATGGCATTTTTTACAAATATTAAGTAATAACAAAATCTAACACAATGCAAAATATTTTCATGTAAGTATAAATCTGAAATACACTTTATTTAATGAACATTTTATCATTATTGAATGTATTAATATATGTATATAAACCCTAGAGCATAGCATCTAGGAAGTTTTTTGGAATAGTTGTTGCAAGGATTCGAAATGAAGCCACCTGCTACAGGGGAGGTTTAGTCCCCCCCTCGGAATGTGAAGATTCACCATGTGATCAAAAGACGCAGCTGGGCAGGGGACGGAAATTCCGTTTTCCATTTGGGGGTTAGAAAAGAATTAATTCTGTCTTGGGGTACGAAGGAGGGAAGTCATGTCCGAGTGTTTCTAGCATGTACTGAGTGTTTTTCTTCAAATGTTTTTTCTTTAAAATAAACTTTAATATTTAAAACTTAGACCTCATGGTTGTAATTTGTTTCCGTGCCCATTGATTAGAACAGTGTTTCTCAAAGTGTGGGGCGCGCCCCCCTGGGGGGGCATGATAACCCTACAAGGGGGGCGCGAGCATATCGAAAATTAAAATTTTTTTTTAAAAATGTAACTGGAAAGAGAAGTAAAACAAAATACTTTCTTCCATAATAAAAAAAATGCATAACAACATTGATATAATTTATGTTTATTATCTGACCTTTTTCCGTCATCAAATAGCTATCTTTGATCCCAAAACCAAATTAAAGAGAAAAAAAAACCACTTTGTTTAATGAGAGATACTTTTATTACGTTTTAACATAAAATATTTTTCGTTCAGAGAAAAAAACGAAACCCAGACCCATGAGAAAAATTCTAAGAAGATAAACAATTCATCACTGTAATTATTATTGAAATACCGTACATTAGTTATAGAAAAAGAAAAGGAAGACATGATTCAATTTTCAGTCAGGCTGCGGTTGCGCGGGGCATCTGTGATCTCTATTGAAGGAAGTTGTAACTTATCAACCAAAAGAAGAACCTGCTGAAAGATGCATATTATTCATGATTGAGAAACGCGATGAACATGAAACGAAAGGAAAATTTTCAAATGCTTTCTAAAGAACTCCATGAACTTAAAATATGAAGCCATAAGTGTACCACAAGGTTCAGTTCACCTTGTCAAAAAGACACAAGAAAAAAAAAAGTTTAACTTGTTATTTGTTGATCATCAAAGGTGTCACGAGTCTTCTCGCTTTAAATATTAAAAAGTAACACAATTATTCTTCATCGGAATTTTATATTCTTTTTCATAAATTAACATTATAGTTCTAAATTCTAATTCTGTGAGGTTTAAAATTACAGTTCTCTTTTGAACAGTTATTTACAGTTATAGCATTTATCTAAAAAAAACATTTTACATTTTTGTATA
Source organism: Trichonephila clavipes (assembly GCA_019973935.1). Taxonomy (NCBI): domain Eukaryota; kingdom Metazoa; phylum Arthropoda; class Arachnida; order Araneae; family Nephilidae; genus Trichonephila; species Trichonephila clavipes. The sequence continues at coordinate 189,197 of BMAU01020940.1, forward strand.
CAATGTCGTGCACGCAGTTTTACTTTCCTTACAGTTCAGCTATTATATAAAGAATAATGTTTTATATTTTTTAAAAAAATGAACTCGTGCGAAGAGCCGGTGTTTCAGCCAGTATGCGTTTAATGTATCAGTACTGAAGAAGGTATTTTATAAATAATTTCTTAATACTAAATTAAGAGCAAGTTTAATAATTATTAGGGACTTTCATGGGCTTGTCTTGTAGAGCAAATTTTTCAAAGGAAGGTTTATAACATCAGAAATTGACACTCTGAGTTATTTTTCTATATTTAGCTGAGATCTATATTTTGTCTTCAAAGCAGCCACCGCAGAAAATCCAGTTTAACAAATGTGGAATGTTGAAAATGGTAATAGTATATGAAGTGCTTTGGGTTTTTTTCAGTACAGAGAATTCATCATCCACCTCTACCCAAAATTCAAAGAGCGATTTATTACAAAATTGCCTTTTAGTTTTTCACTGGATGTGAAATCTATGAAGATTTCACATCCAGTTCGGAAGTTGAGAGCCCTTCTGGAGTATCTTGAAATAAATCCCTAATCCACTCTTGTAACTTGCAACCAAGTTGTCCTCATCCAAAAAATACTTTTTAATATTCTTTGCCAGCATGTCTAAATGATTTTACATGGTTATAAAAACAACTTTCACATGTTGTTCTTCAGATTTGTAAGTTTTCACACATAACGAGCTGGGGCTTTTTTCCCCATCATTTACTTCAGTAGTGGTAAATCCAAAATTTAAGTATTTTTGAGAATATTTCCTTGATTTAATTTTCGGAACCATGCTCGTCTGTGTACTTGTTGATCCTTTATTATCATCGAATGTTTGCTTACGACTTAAAAATGTATGTATGATTTTGTTTTAATCTACGGCCGTAAATACTTAATTACCGTGCAAATTAAAAAATGTACATTCAAGATAGATTCAATAGCTATAGAAGTATTAAGACGACCAAAACTGACTGGAATTGTACGAGGAAAAGCATTTTTACATGTTTTGCCCAGACATCCGATAGTTTGCCCAGACTCACGCAAACGTATCCGATAATGCCAGATGTGATGGATATGATAGAGAGCAACATAGACTAGACTATTTTTCTAATGACATTTGTACTTTGAGAAATGGATGCTGAAGGAAATAAATCTTTAATTAAATATATCATTTTGCGATCTGTTCCAATTTAAAAATTAGAGAAAGAAAAATAACATAATAATAAGTAAGTAATATATATTTAAAGTAAAAAAAAAATTCTTAAAATATATACTGCTTAAAAGTTACAAATACAAAATTTAATATACTTATTGTATTAATTTGCACGGTTTATAATTAAAATCGTATTGTAACTTTAGCGTCTCTATCTCAAAGTGCATTTTTATTGCAGTGAATACATTATTGTTGTACAGGTGGGGGGGCGAGAAAAATTATGATTGAAAATTGGGTCGCCAGTATTGAAAAAGTTTGAGAAACACTGACTTATGTTACTAATTTGTATGGTTTATAATTAAGATCGCCTATTGTAGCTTTAGCGGCAAAGTGCATTATTATTGCATTCTGTACATTATTAATGTATAAGGGGGGCGCGATAAAAATTATGATTGAAAATTGGGTCGCCAGTATTGAAAGTTTGAGAAACACTGGATTAGAATCAAACTTTAGTGGCGCAGCCGATAGTAATCAAGCCTTAGTGGCCAACCCCACAGGAATATTAGAACCTGAAATTTCGAGTTTTTGGATTCCTGCGAGGAAATGAATCAGGTAAGAGTTTTTGCTTGCAACTCCCTGTAATGTAAAACGGAAGAAATTTCTAAAATTATATTGTTTAACATCCATTTTATTAAGAGCGAATTTTGATTTTATTTTTGTATACGTCAATGTACGTTTTTTTTGCTCTGCATATCCATGCAGTTGTAAATTTTTGAACGCCAGTTCAATTTTGAATTATTATACATCATTATATATTTTATTATTCTTTTTCCATATCAATGGAAAGTAAGTTTTAGAATATCAGTTCTAAAAATTAAGGAAAGCTTCAAAATCATTAATTATCTCAGTATATTATTTTATTGCATATCCATGCAGTTATAAACTTTTGAACGCCAGTTCAAATTTCAGTTATTATACAGCAGTATATTTTTTATTATTTCTTGTTCCATATCAATGGAAAGAGTTTTAGAACGTCTGTTCTCTAAAAACCAGAAAACTTAAAAATCATTTACTCCTCTATGTATTTCATTGCATATCCATGCAATTGTAAGATTTTTGGATGCCAGTTCAATATAAATTGTGGCCGCGGTAGCCGAGTGGTGTAGGTATCGGATCGTGGCTTACCTTGTCACGAGTTCGAGCCCAGTACCACTAAAGACCCGCCGTGTAGGGCAGCGATGCACGTTAAATCTGTCGAGAGCTGAAACGTCCTCCCATTGGTGTGGTGTGGTAGTTAGGAGAGGGGGGTGCCAGCTCAGGTGTCGTCTACGTCACCTGACCATGGTTCAAAATTACGTGGTCCGTCGCCAAAAGCCCTCATGCAGCTGAACAGTGCGACGTTAATATTCAATCAATCAATCAATTTAAAATTATAATACACCAGTGTATAATTTATTATATTTGCTAGTAAGGGTTAGAACATCAGTTCTAAAGTAAAAAAAAAAATAACACTGTCATTGTTTATTCCTGCATTCAGGATAGTTGTGTTACACTCGGACAGACATAGTTCGGACATCAGTTCATGATTTATATGTGTATTTAACATTTTTGTTATTGATAAAATTTTATATAAGATTGTTGTTGATAAATAACTACCTGAATTACTTATGGTATTTATGAGTATTTTGGAAAACTCATTAAGCTGTATATTCCTAGTTACCGTAATTTAATACGCATAATTTGTTAATTGTATTCGTATTTTGATGCATTAAGCAATATAAATAGGTAAAATATATGAGTTATTTGAAACAGTTTGTACAACTGAAAATTAATATTGAAAGATTTACGTTTTTGTGTGTGTGTGTGTGAGAGAGAGAGAGAGAGAACGATATTTTATTAACATTTTTTAATGTACTGTGATAAATTCACGTCAGTGAATAATGATTGTGTTTTATTGAAAGATTAATATTAAAGAGTATTTTGATGCACCAAGCAAATTATTTCGGTAAAAAATACTAGTTATGTGAGCCCGTTTGTGTAATTGAAAATTAACGTGGAAAGATTGTATGTTTTTTTTATGATATTGTACTTATTTACTTTTGTAATGCACAATAATAAATTTACGTCAGAGAATAGCAATTGGGTTTATTGAAAAATTAATGCTAATGTGAATAATACTTATTTCATGTCAATGAAATTATTTTGTGTTTATGTACGCATAGTATTTTTTCGATTTATGTGAAAAAAATATTATCAGTTTAAATTGGAGAAAAACTACCGAATATATTTTGTAGTGTTCCATTATTCCAGCAAGGAATAGATTAAGTTGTGCATATTGGTAATATTAAGTGATTATTGTGTATCAGTAATATTTTAAGTGATTATTGTGTATCGGTAATATTTTAAGTGATATTGTGTATCGGTAATATTTTAAGTGATATTGTGTATCAGTAATATATGAAGTGAGATTATTAAGTGGTTAAATCAGTAATATATTAAGTAATTATTTTATTAGTTATTTAAGTACACTTGGTATATTGCGAAATATATAATACATTATTTGAATTCCTCCTGATTCCTTGAGTGTTGTGTTAGTATAGTGGATGCTTATTGTTGTGTGTTTTAATCAAAGATATATTTGTAGTATTTAATTTTTGCAATCCCTGTTAGTGTTATTTTCATTTGATTATTTGTTTAGTTTCGGTATATTGGAAAAAAATTTCAAATGGCATTTTTGGAGAAAGCTGAAAAGCAGGATTTAATTTTGTTGGCTGAGGATTTGGGTCTGAGGGTATCAGATAAAATGACGGTTATAGATTTGAAAAATATCATAATCAGTAGCAAAGATTACGAAGAAGAGTTCGTTAAAGCTTATTTATCCGTTATTTCAGAGGAACGTGTTGAGAGGGAAACAGAGGAAAAAATCGCCAGGAAGCACACAATCGAACAGCTGCGCTTGGAATCAGAATTGCATAGACTGCGGTTAGAGATCGAAAGTATTCGGTCAATTGTTAGGCGGACGAGTTGTGCAGAAGATCCTAAGAAGACATCTTCAAGTTATTGAGTTAGTATCGGGAGGGCCGAGGAATATGTGAGGGAAACATCTGGTGTTTTGATGGCTGAAGCTACGATACCAGTAATTACTCTTATCAAGGAAGAAAAAAGAATGGACGATTTAAGGGTTGTTCACGTCAAGGTGAAGGGTGAGCAAGAAATGGTGAATGCTGTCATAGACACAGGTGCCCAGATGCCCGTGGTAAGAGCAGATGTTGTCGAAGGACAAAACATTGATAATAGAGGGTCAATTCAAATAACGTCTGCATTTGGGGAGCATGAAATGGGTGAATTGAAAGGTTTCAACATGGAATTGAATGACCTTAGGCACGGTGTTGTGCCTGTCTCTAAAAATTTTGTTAACGACATGTTAATCTGTTTCTCTGATTATGAAGGGTTAATAGAAAACTCGCAAATGGTTCGCAATCCTGCGATACTTCCAGAACCTTCAAAGGAAGAAGGGGAATTATTAATTCAGTAAATTCGAAATCAATTTGCACCCAAGAAGTGGTCACCGATTTACTACCTGAGACTTACACACAGTCTTTATTGAATGTTCCAAACGGAGATTTGGTTGCAGTAAAAATTAATGCATCGAATGTCCAAACAAATGGACAAGGTATAAAAGAAAGCAAGACAGAGGTTGCCTTTACTCGTGTACTTAAAAATATAATCTTGTATAGTAATAGGCGTGGTCGGCTCCGTAAGGAATGTATTTCCAAATTTATTGACTCAACCCTGGTGCAATGTTGTCGAGATCTCATAACAGGTATTGTTAATTTGCAGTTGAAAACAGGATTGGAAATATTTAAGGTTCGCGTGGATATTTTATAGACAACAGACTTAAGCATGTAAAAGTAATGAATTATCCAGGTTGCTTGCTCCTGTTAAATAGATAAGATTTAAGCCAATGATTATAAAATACTTAACATTTTTCTGTACCATAATTTCTGAAAACCGCTAAAGATTAAAACTTTGGCTTGTAAATATGCTTTGCTAATATACGTTGTATAATTATTTTAGATTTTGTGCGATATTTTTAGTAACTTGTCTTTTATATTTTAACACTTCTGAGTATTATTTGTAGTTGTATCTTGTATGGAAATTAATTTTCTAGCATATTAATGTGATTTGTAAAACTATTTTTGTGGGAGTTGTATTAGCAAAAGCTCTTTTCACGTGACACCTGGGGAAAAAAATTCTCTCGTTATCTCGTTTCTTGCCATGTATGTATACATGGGTTTCTTTCTTTCTTTTTTTTTTTTATAGTTTTCAGCTACATTGTTTTGGAACGACGAATGAGCTTTGAAGGGGGGAGGTGTAAGGGTTCGAAATGAAGCCACCTGCTACAGGAGATGGTTAGTTCCCCCCTTGGAATGTGAAGATTCACCATGTGGTCAAAAGAGGCCGCTGGGCAGGGGGATGGAAATTCCTTTTCCTCTTTGGGGGTTAGAAAAGAATTCATTGTCTTTGGGTATGAAGGAGGGATGTCATGTCCGAGTGTTACTAACATGTACTAAGTGTTTTTCTTCAAATGTTTTTTCTTTAAAATAAACTTTAATATTTAAAATTTAGACCTCATGGTTTTAATTTATTTCCGTGCCCATTGATTAAAATTAAACTTTAGTGTTGTTTTTAATGCTAAGGTGTTTTTGAAATTCTGTGCTGCAAAAAGGAATTATTATAAAATTTTGTTTTTGAAAAGTGCTTCAATTTTTTTCTTTTTTTGATTCTGGTATTATAGATTTCTACCCAAGTATAAGAAAATATGAAATAGTCTTTTTTTATTTAGTTTGTATTTTATAACACAATTGCCACAACATAAAACCAATTATACATTTTTTAAGAGTTAAAAGTAAATATAATGTAAAAAAAAATAATTACATGATATTAAAGAAGTATAAATTTTCTTCCAAACATTTTCTCTCTCGCTTTTTTTTATTAATTAATGGGTTTTCTTCTTTTCATATGTAACTATGTCAAGGTCAAAACTTCAAAAGATTTTTTCCCGCATTTTACAGCACTCGATTGAGCTGGAATTTTATATACAAGATTATTTTGGATGATAATGCGACAATTTAATAATTAATAAAAATTATTTGATTAAAACTAATTATTCAGATGCGGCCGTGTTGGCATCATTTTTAGTGACTTAGTGACCATTTTAGAGACTTGTGTTAAAACATTAAAAAAAAATTTCTCACATTTTAAAGTGCTCAATTGAGCCGAAATTTTCTATACACGACTGTTTTTGCTAACAATACAATAATTTAACTATAAGTCAGTGCTTCTCAAACTTTCATTATTCGCGACCCAATATTCAATCATCATTTTCATCGCGCCCCCCCCACCATACAATAACATGATTTGAATTCGATAATACCATACTTTGACACTAAAGCTACAATACGACTTTAACCTCTTACATGCCACAGACGTATATAAGCGTCTATTTCAGCCGAAACATTAATTTCCTGTGCGTATATATACGTCTTTCCAAAGTACGATCTTTTCTGTGCACTGTTAACTTAGTATTGCCAAATTAATTATAAAATACATTGTATAGTACTGATACATTTTTAAGTGTATTACATCAGTGTAAAAGCGTATTTTGCATTTCATTACATTAGAAAGTATTTTGTTTACCTTAAGTCAATAATTTTTTAAATAGTCTTTTGTTTTCGACTTTTCAACAGACTCGCGCCCCCCTCATAGAGTTACCACGCCCCCCAAGGGGGCGCGCCCCACAGTTTGAGAAACACTGCTATAAATAATAGAAATTAATTTACTACTAATAATTATCCAAAGAGTTAAATATAGCCACGTTGGCATAATTTTTGGCCATTTAGCGATTATTTTGGTGATTTGGGTCAAAAAATTTTCAGTTTTTTTCCCTCACATTTTAAAGCGCTTAATTGAGCTTAAATTTTACATACACGATTGTTTTGGATGGCAATAGGATAATTTAACAATAATTAATAAATTTAATTAATTAAAACTAGCTATTTAAAGAATTAAATTTTGTTCATAGTTCCAATTGTTTACATCGTGTAACAGTTGAATGTGAAACCAGTAAATTAAAACTATCCCCTCGAAAAATTAAATTAATAAAACGAAAAATTGAACAAGTTCAATTTGATTCAGCACTCCCTTTCGCTCTTAAAATTTAAGGTATAAAAAATTATTTTACATAAAGTATGAAAGAAAACCTGTGTTTATAAAAAACTCATTTTTAAAGGCGTTATCCAAATGACTTTTATTCTTTAAATCGTACAAATGAGAATACTTTTGGACTTCTAATATGAGCCTTTAATTATGATTACTCATTTTTACAAGAAGTTGTAAAACTATAAACTAAACAAACTATCTAAAAATATTGCACGAAAGGTAACTCTAAAAACTCCAAATCTATATTCGTCCGTGATTGGTTGAGAGTGCGATAGATGACTAAACTACTTACACGCTCAGACGCCTGAAGTTAAATTATTTTTAAGTTAAAATAGTCTCGATTAGAACTTCTTCGACAGCCCGAGATGAAGACTCTGATTGGCTAGACGCTAGACACTCGACGCTGAAAGCCTTGGTGTGAATGCAGCTTTACACATTTGGACATGACTGATCGGACAGTTTTCCTCGATCTCAATAACCAATACTTTTCTCGTAGGGCAATAACAATTGTTTGGACACCTGCATGGTTATAAATTCAACGAGTCTCTTCAATGAGCCTTAAAACAAGTTCAGGTTTGTCAGGTAATAAAATAGGTCGTCTAAAGTAATCTACATCAGCTCTGTAGAGAAAAGTTTTGTCTCCACTCTGAGGAGGTCATCAGAATGAAGGTAAACGACAAAGTTCGGTAGTATGAGTCGACGAATTTTTTCAAAAGTCTCTTTCTGTATGAAAAGGAGAATTTCGAGCTCAGAGATTTTAAGAGCTCTTTTTCACAAAGTTTTCCTTTGAGCAAAGAGTCTTTTTGACCATTCGCTGCTGATTTGGCATTTAAGAAGAATCGTTTTATGTAGGTCAAAGTTTGAACGATGGAAGAAAACTTTGAAATATATATATATATATATATATATATATATATATATATATATATATATATATATATATATATATATATATACGTTTAGTCCACTCGAAGAAATTTGAGTCGGAATCATTCAGAGACAGGTTTGTCGTAACTGTAGGTCTTCTCTCTTCAGTAGCAAGTTCAAGAGCATCTGCGAAGTCAGAATCCTGGGTGTTTGGCCAGAAGGCACGGTTTTTCAACCATTCGGGACCCTTCCACCAACAAAGACTGAAGAGAGTTTGTGCGTTGCATTCCCTGGATTCGATGTCTGCAGCGTTCATCTGCGATGGAACGTAATACCGGCCTTCTTTCCAAGAACTGGAATGGATCTCTTTTATTCTGTTATGAACGAAGGTTTTCTAAGTCCCTGAATTTTTGATCCAACAAAGCACGACTTTTGTGTCAGTCCAATAGAAAGTTTGAATGTTGTCAATGTTTAATGAAGTTTTGACGCTCTGGACAAGACAAATGCTGATAACTGCAGCAAAGAGTTCGAGTTTTGGAATGGATATTTCAGTTGTCGTTTTAGTGATGGGATCCCTTTTTACAGGAGCGACGCGTGATGTTGGCTGAACTAATTTAATCAACTTTATTACTGCATTCCATTAGCAAAAAAAAAAAAAAAACACTCCAAAGGCTTTCCCACTTGCATCACTAAACATATGTATAGTGGTAGTAGGCTCATCAACTTAACCCCCAAAGTAACGTGGAATTTAAATCAATTTCAAAAATTCCAAACTAGCAAGCCAATTTTTAAATTCCTCAATGATTTCAGGAGGCAGTTTTTCATCCAATGTTAGCTTATAATTTTTCTACGCTTTTTGCATTAGAAGTTTTGGAATGAGTGTTACGGATGCTGTAAAGCCAATCAGATCAAATATCTTTTGCGAAATTGACAAAAGTTTCCTTTTAGAGCATGCATCATTGATTTCAGTCGAAATATTTCTGATATCGTGAGCGAGCAAATCAGTATTTGGTTCCCATGAAAGGCCAAGTACAGAGCGTTTTGTTTTCCACTGATTTTGTTGCTCTGAGGAAGAAACCCAGCCTGTGAGCTCAAACCCTGCTTTTAACATGATTTCGCAAGCTATTTTTTGAAATCGTTGAAGTTCTATCTCATTTCGAACACTAGCCACAACATTGTCGACATAAAAGAAATCTTTTAATTGTACCGCAACATCATTTCAACTTTCTTTTTCTAAATGATGGTAAATTGTAGCCATAAGCAAAAAAAAAAAAAAATAGGCTAGAAGAAAGGTCCAAAAACTACTCTACAATGCCTATAGATTTTAATTTCACGTTTTTCATAATTTTCCCGCCACAGAAATCAGTGATAGTCCCTGTCTGTAGGGGAAATTGAGATCTGCAAGGAAGCTTTGCGAATATCTGAAATGACACCTAGTCTGTTTTTACGAAATTTGTTTAAAATAGAAGGGATCATCTCAATATAGTTAGGTCCAGTAGCTAAGCATTGATTTAAGGAAATGAAATTTTCATCTTTAGCAGAAGCATCGAAAACTGGACGTATTTTAGTCGTAAGATTAGACTCCTTAAAGACGGCTCGATGAGGTAAATACCTGAAATTTTGTTGTGCTAAATTTACCCCCTTAGTATTAATTGGTACATGTTCAATGATTCCTAACTGTTCCCATTCCTTCAAAATTTTGACATAAGAATCAAATTTTCCTGTAGAAATAAGTTTAGAAGTCATGGTATTGAGACATTTTTCAGATTGAAATCGCAAATCAAGTAGTTTGGGATGCCCTTCAACCCAAGGAAGATTTGCCTCATACTTGCCTTGATTAAATTTTACATTTTTTTTTTAAAAAAAAAAGATACAGTTTCATCATCGATGTCCATTTTTGTTTTGTTTTCTACAGGGTCCCGTATACCCAGAACATCCAATGACAAAAGGTCACAAATTTTGCTAGCGTTTAGCAGTGAAATTATAGGCATGGCATGATTAGAACAATTGGTATAGAATAGTGATTTACCCATAACTACCCATGCTAGGTAAGTCTGAATAGCGGTTAAGCCAGTGGTTCTCAAACTTTCAGTACTTGTGACCCAATATTCAATCATAATTTTCCTCGCGCCCCCTCCATATAATAACAATCTATTGAATTCTATAGTACTATACTTTGACGCTAAAGGTACAATAAGAGTTTAACCTCTTAAGTGTCACCAGCGCATAAAAATGTCTCGCTCAGCCAAAGAAATAATTGTCCCGAACGTATACATACGTCCTTCCGAAGTACGATCTTTTCTGTACATTGCTATCCCCATGAAATTATTTCGCAGGTTTGGGAATTCAATAAAAGGACCTTGGCAGTGTTTGTGAAGGATTTACTTATTTCAGAAAATTTGTTTTTTCTGCCCCCCAATACATCACATACACGTATCTTCGAGGAAAACGGAGGCATTGAGGAGCAAATCGCACAGCTTTTAATCAGAAGTTAAGGTATTAATTATAAACCGTACAAGCGATCAAGATTAAGATAAGTGTTAATTTTTGTATATAATTTTATATATGACAAGCTCATGGGGTCATTTGTGATTATTAAACTTGTTCTTAACTTAATATTGTTAAATTAATAATAAAATACATTGTGCAGTACTGACACATTTATAGGCGTATTATATGAGAGTAATTGTGTATTTTTCATTTTTTATTGTGCAAAAATGAATTTTGTTCGTTTACTTTCAGTAAGTTAATTACTTTTTAACTAATCTTTTTTTTCGATTTTTCAATATGCTCGCACCCCCTCGTAGAGTTATCACGCCCCCCTAGAGGTCGCGCCCCACAGTTTGAGAAACGCTACCTTACACTATTGTGGAAGTGTGAAACTTAGAGTGCCTGTTCACAAATGTGATTCTTGTCACTTGACCATGATTCAAAATTATGAGTGAGTGTTTTTTTCAATGGCACTGAAAACCAAAACAAGGACTATTGGTAACGTACCTGATAATTCTGAACCACGGTCAAGAGTCAAAGATGGTACCTGAGCTCCTCTCCAAACTATCCCACTACATCAATGTGAGGTCATTGAGTCTTGATAAATTTAGCGTGCAATGACCCCCTCTACATAAGGTACCTTCACTGGCACCCGGAATCGAATCCTTGACCCGCCGGTTATGAGTTTATTCGAGATCCATAATCATTAGTTCTAGTGCAACTTCGTGACATTAATAAGAATAAGTAATATAAAAAAAAATAATTTAATTCCTACTTAGGTCAACGAAGAAAAAGTTTTATTTTAGTTACTTTTATTAAATAATTATAATTAATATAAATGTGTATACCCATATGATAGAATCACAATATTAAGGGGCAAAATAGAAAGCGATTTTCTTTGCAATTTTCTATTTTCCTTTCTATATATGGCGTTGGACTATTATTTTTGTTGTGTGTGATTACTATTTATTCATTAATAATATTTAATTATTCCAATAAAATAGTATAGTAAAAAGAAGTCACATGTTCAGAAATTAGACCATCCCAGGTGGGATTCGAACCCACGACTTTTGGCAATAGAGATCCAACGCACGCTTTGCCCTACCGCAATGGTTCTCAAACTTTCACTACTAGCGATCCAATTTTCAATCACAGTTTTTATCGTGCCCCCCTAAAAATAATAATGTATTGAATGCAATAGTAATGCACTTTGGCGCTAAAGCTACAATATGATCATAATTAATAACAGTGGCACACACAAGGGGGGAGGTCCTGGAGTCCGGACCCCCCCAAAGCCCTTGATTTTTTTCCCGATTGATTATAATTCTAAGTATATAGTACGTAAAATTTAATTAATTACTTGCTGTTAATGATTAATTTTATTAATTAATGCTAATTATTTATTCAAAAACTATTTTTTTACTGTTTTGCTCCCGAAAATCGACAAAATCAACCGGAGCATGATACAAGAATGGTGAACTTTCGACCCCCCCTTTGAAAAATTCCTGTGTGCGGCATTGATTCAAAATCCTACAAATTAACTACGTAATCTACGTACTCATTTTTGAGTAAATCTTTCTTCTCCGTGTAGGTCTCTATCTTCCAAAAAAGCTCCCCCGTCCCTTTTTAGTTATATGACACCGACATCCTGTGGGCGTTAGGAATGTACGTTGTGACACCACTATAGGAATGGGAGAAAGTTGCAAAAAGTGTAAACACATAAACCAATGAAACATTTAAATGTCCATGTAAACACGAGGAAAAAAGAATCCAGAAGATGCTGTCGTAGACCCATATTTACGCGCTTCATGTTCCCCCCCGTCAATTTTTTGTCACTGTTTCTTTCACTTTGTGATTCGCCGTCATCCGGGGGTCCATATAGACCAGGGTGTCCAACCGAAATGACCTTCCGGGCCACTTCGGAAAAACATTATAGTCTCGCAGGCCGCACATAAAAATATGTACCTTTATATCAGATTTGGAAAGAAAAAAAAAACATTTATTTGAGTGAAAATTTAAAACAGAATGAATTATTACTATTGTTTTCATTATTTTTCATGTATACAGTCAAAGATAATATATAATAATGTTTATATAATACAATAATGAAATGATCAATTGATGTTTAAAATATTACAGTTGCCATTTTCTTGAAAATTACGGTGTTCCTTCTAAATCGATCTTTCGTTACTCATTGTTGAAATTTGATTGTGCTGTCTTTTGCAAACGATTAAGTAGACATTACCCTTCACATTAACACTGTCCAGAATATTTTTTTTAAACTTTATTAAACATCTCTGACTGCCTCTTGCTTTTTGGGCACTCCAGCAGAAAAGGAGAAGAAATGAAAGTCGCACACACAAAGAGTCATGTACCATCCATAGTAAAGGATGTGCATAATACAATTCGGAATTTATTAAAATAGTAATTTATTATAGTAAAATCAAATGTAATTGTTTAATAAAACATAACTCTATTTTAATATAAAGGACATTTCTATTATCAAAAAGGACTTATTTTAAAACAAGAACAAGTAATAAGAAAATATATTGTAGATTTATGTATATGTATAAATTTCCCCTCAAATAAATATCAAAATGAAAAAAAAAACTTTAAAAACCTGATATTTAAAATTTTTTAAAACGAATCGGTGGACCGCATCTTACGTATTGGCGGGCCGCGTGTTGGACACCCCTGATATTGACCACTTAGGGAATCACTGGTATAAATGCTCGATGCTCGTCGGTGCTACTCTATGATAGAGCCTCTGTCTATATATTACACTCACTTCCAAAAGTTAAGCACGAAGATGTAAAATGCAAAAAAATCAACAAATACTGCTTTGATTGACACAAAATTTGGCAGTAAAGTAGCATATATATTTATACATAAAACAAAATCTATAATTATATACAGAAATGAAAACAATATTAAATTTTTGTAAGCTATCAGCTAATGTCATACTGGAGACTTAAACAGAATTATGTATAAAGTGAAAATAAACAGCATAAAATGAAAAAAAGGACAGTAATAGGGTATGTGATCCCCCTTCATCTGTATGCAAAGTTTACACCTTCTGACCATGCTTTCAATTAGGTGGTCAACCACTGCAGAACTAAGTAATCGCCATTCTTCTTGTAGAGCAGTTTCCAGCTCAATAAGAGTGGCTGAAGGTGGGAAACGGGAAGATACAGCACGACCGAGAGCATCCCAAAGATTTTCAATGGAATTAAGGTCGGGTGAATATGCTAGCCACGCCATACGCGCAATCCCTTCACTCTCCAGGTAGCCATCGACGATGTCAGCTCTATGGGAACGTACGTTATCGTCCATTAAAGCAAAAGTAGGGCCAACTGCTGCAGCGTACAATCTCGCAATGGGTTCTAGGACTTCATCTCGATACTGTAAAGCCGTTGCAGAACACCGTTTTAAGATGTGCAGGTCGGTGCGGGGTGTCCTAATGAAATCCCTGCCCACACCATAATGCTTCCGCTTGTGAATGCGTGATGTTCGGTGATGTTTGGGGGCTGATTGCGTGTTCCTTGTTTACGCCATATCCTTATACGCTTGTCATCTGGCTCCAGAGCAAATCTTGACTCATCAGTAAACATGACATTTCCCCGGTCAGACACAGTCCAATTGCAATGTTCCCGGCACCACTTT
>BMAU01020941.1:0-60849 GCA_019973935.1 Trichonephila clavipes
GATCGGACGGATAGAGGAATACAACTCGAGGTACCCAGGCATACAGTCCATTCATATGCAATCTTCGGTGCACAGTAGCTCCAGATATAGCCTTACTAATGGACGCTGTAACCATAGATGTCACACGTGTGGAATTCGCTCTGGGATTCCGGTTGTCTACAATAACAATTTATCGGACAACTGTCTGTTTGGTTTGGATTTATTTCCATAAACCTGAATTTACAGAATGATGAACGCCGAAGAAAAGAGCAACATGTTTGATCAACTGTCCTACTTCAATGCGCCCCACAGCACGCCAGCGCTCAGAATCTTTCATTCGTTTCTGGAAGTCATAAAAACACGTATGTCTTTAAAACAAATTGTACGAAAGTTTTAAACACCTTCTATCAGCACTTACAATTTACTTCTGTAACCCTTCATAAAGCTGGCTTCTTATAAGACTGCCCTTTTTGCATATTTCTTGACATAAAAGCACGATTGGCTGTGACCTAACATATTTGCATACTTCCATCTACCTTTGCAGCGAATTGCATGCTCTTCCATTCTGATTGGCTTCCGGAAATTAGCATTTTCCTCTCCATGCTTAACTTTTGGAAGTGAGTGTATTAATTTTCGCGTATTTGGTGGTAGGGAGGAAGAACAAAAGTGAATTGCTTTTACTCTCGAAAATAAAAATAAATTTGATATGGCCTTTCGGATATTTTATTTCTGATTTGCACTTTTCTACTGGTTTATTATTTCATTACTATTTTGAGTATAAGCATCTTTTTCTGTTTGTTATCTTCAACGAGGAGCGGGGCCCATGGGCTGCAGCCCATTTAGCATATACGTAGATCCGGCCTTACTACTGAGGCAATTTACGATCCTTCACCCGAAACTTCCTAGACAGAGGAATTTACAATACCCCAGCTGTGGGGTAAGCGCGTAATAAGAGAAAAATATCACCACGAAGAATCGAGAATTTTTTCAGCTTGTCATGGGAAAGAGTAAAATCTTGAAACGTTTTGGTCAAATCAGTTCCTGTCTATCGAACATCGCTTCCTGAATTGAAAGTATTTAGTTTTTAAAGAAATAGCATTTCGTAGCCTCTGATCAAAGTTCCGAGATCTTTATTTGTGTGAATAACGTATATATATATATATATATATATATATATACTTAAAACTATTTATTTAATTTTTTTTAAAAAAATTCGGGTACTTGTCTTTATTATAAACTATTTATTTGAATTAGTAAGTTGAAGAAGGGAATGAACTACCACACACACACACACACACACACAAACCGTTAGGGGAGATTATTTTTAAGCAGTCTCGCAACTTTCTTTATTCATTATTTTTCTTAAACAAACTTTCGTGTGTGAGATTCATACATTAATATTTATTTATATTAATGTAACATTAATACAGCAACTCCATAAACAAGAAATCGGTTATACAAATAAAATCTCTTAAACATAATAATTAATATTTTTAACGTACGTAATTGTTACTTCAGCAGCAAATAAATTTTCAAGCATTTATGTAGTATATTAATATTTATCTCTTAGTAGCAGCATTAGAGAAATAACTGATTCATCTTCGATTGATTAAATTTCAAACTCATGTGAGTCAGTAAAGGAACATTGATTTTAGATGGAAATTTTTTTCGAGATTTTTAATTGTAACTTTTTTTCTATCTCGTTAACAATTCTTGCCTTTAGTCCTAAAAGAGATAAATTTCATTAAAAACATTATAACTTTTAATTTGGGGAAAGAGTTTTCCTCTATGTATATGATAAAGTGGAAAATAAAAAAATCCAGGTGGTAATCCATCTGAAAAATAAAGATAGTGTGACATATTTATTTATTATAAACTAAATAAATTCTTTTGTATTCGAATTAGTAATAATTTCTTTCTTCGGAATAATTATTTATTAATTCTAAATACATCTTTCTACAGATTTTGTTACTAACTACATTTGAAAATTATTTATCAAAACATTTGGGAGATTTCATTTGAGTTCAAAAGTAGAATTTAAAATTTCTGTCTGCCTCACAAAATTATATTAAATTTGCAGGGAGCACGGACGAAAATACATTTGATACACTATTTATTGTTTTAAACCATTTTAAGTTTTATTAATTGTTTCATGACATGCATTTTTAATAAAATGTACGTACAAACACTTAAAAATCTGAAAATTTATGAGTCGAAGCTAAATCGAAAATTGAAGGAAAAAGCGGTATATATTTTCCTTATTTTGTGTAATAATTATTGATATCACACTCATGTCCATAAATTAAGGATAATTCAGAATCACACAGAAATTGAGCTCTAAAATAAAAATTTCACCTGTAGAATTATCACACACATCTTGAAGAAGAATATGCAAATTACAGGAAGCCACCAGATGGCGCGGATAGTACGTCACAATGACGAGAGTGTAAGAGAGGGGTATATAAGGAATGGTGGCAAAGAAGAAAAATTGTTCACAAGCGCTTTAAAAGCATTTCAGTGCAATAACCGCATAGTTATGGCACAAAGGAAGCATTTGGATGATCTTTTACGTGGTAAAATTTTTGGACGACTGGAATGTGGACGTACACAGCTGGAAGTATGCGAGGAACTTGGAATCGCCCAGAGTGTCATCTCAAGGCTTTGGCAATGATTCCAAGATGATGGTAATGTGAGTAGATGTTACAGCACAGGTCGCCCCCGAGTTACAACGCCGAATGAGGACCGGTATTTGGCAGTTACTTCCAAAAGAAACAGACGGAGCTCAGCGTCAGACCTGTCTCGTCAGCTCTCTTCAGCTACCGGTGCGACAGTTTCAATGCAGACCGTGTACAGACGCTTAGGGCACATTGGTCTATATGCTCGTAGGCCTGTCAGATGTGTTCCACTTACCACAACTCACTGTCGCCTGCGATTAACCTGGAGATGAGAGCATGCATTGTAAACATCACAACAGTGGTTTTGTGTGGTGTTTTCCGACGAGTCCAGGTTTAGTTTACAGTCTGATTCTCGACGGACTTTAACATGGAGAGTGCCAGGTACCCGTTACCACCAAGAGAACACCATTGAACGACACCGTTACGGTGGTGCAGGATGGCTCGCGCGTTTGGGGAGGAATTGTTCTTGGTTCCAGAACTGACCTGCATGTTCAGAGTGTAACGATGGCAGACCACATCTATCGGGATGTCATTCTGGAACAACATGTACGTTTGTTTCGGGGTGCCATGGGTGCTGAATTTATGTTTATGGATGACAATGCCCGTCCTCACCGTGCAAACATTTTAGACGAATGCTTTCAATCGGAGGATATCGCCCGTATGGATTGGCCAGCATACTCACCGGACTTGAATCCAATAGAGCATGTGTGGGATATGCTTGGCCGACGAATTGCAGCCCGTCAACTCCCTCCCACCGGTCTACAGGAACTTCGGAGGGCATTTCTTGATGAGTGGTGTAATATTCCCCAAGATCAGATTGATAATTTGATACTCAGCATGCCTAGGCGTTGTAAGGCCTGTATTGCATCGTCCGAGAGACATACTTCGTATTAACCATCATTCTAACCATGTTATACTGTTTTTTGTAAATAGGCTCTTTTTTGAAATTTCCTCCAGGGAGTAAAAATCGCAATTTTTTTTAATTATGTCAAACATGTAGCATCTTTTTTGCTGTTTACCTTTTGTTTAATAAATAGACTTTACAAATAAGTCAAATTTGTTTTGCTTCTGTCTCTTTCTTTGCCTGAACTTCAGTAACCTTAATTTATGGACATGAGTGTATTTAAAAATAACTTGTTTTTAAACTTTTCGAAATTTTGATGTATTTTCGGGAAAGGAAAAACCGGAAAATCAGAAACATTAATTACTTTGTTAAGGATAACAAATGTGCACAAAACAGAATAGTTCGCTTAGAGCAGCGTTCGGCAAATTGCAGTTCTTCAAAATTCTGCTGTTCTATACATTTAAAAATTATGTCTGCTAAAAAAAGTTATTTTGTTTTCCTTTCAAATTTATAAATATCTCTTTTTAAAAAAATATTCGTATTTACGTGTACATGTAACTATTTGACTGGCTTATCTGCAGAATTTATAGTTAAATGTTTATTTGATTTAACTCTTTTGTAATTTCCAGTTATTTATTTGTGTTTAGTATTGTGATTCTGGTATTTCATTTAATGTTTCTTATTTTCTACTCTGTACGTTAAATGTCAGTTTACTCTTATATTGAACCTTGAAGAGTTCGAGGCCGCAGTATTTGTTAAATCATGAAATTTCATATGTTTATACCATCTCCTGTAATTTTCTACCCGTCTCGGACTGGGGTCACTACGGACATTCCGGACACCCATAAAATATCCGGCGTCAGCTAACCAAAGAGGAGACAGAGACAATAAAAGTTTGTTGAAGATAGCGAGCTACAGATATTTTATTTTACTCTTGAGTAGTTACTTGAAGTTAAAACAAGCTCTAGTGATCCCTACCATCAACAGACCCTAGTTAAAAAAAATTGGCTCCACTGAATCTTTTAGATTTAGCTCGTTTGAAAGATCAACAGGTAATTATGTATTTAATTTCAAATTATTTTGTATTTTTATGACTTAAAATAATATACAAATACAGTAGTACTTTCTGTAAGATACACATCTCTGTAATTAAATATATATATATATATATATATATATATATATATATATATATATATATTGTGTTATAAATAAATTCAAATAAATGAGTAAATATTATAACTGAAATGACTACCGAGTTAAAAGAAAACTAGGTTATTCTGATTTCAATGAAATTATTTTGTATATACGTATCCATAGTTATATTTAAGAGTAATGGATTAAAAATTTTTACTTTTTTAGATTAAATCGAAATAATGTTATTGACGCGAAATTTTTTCATAACAGAGCTTCCTTTTCTGAAACGAGACACACACACACATTGCACAACCTTCATTACTAATCCCAGAATTTAAAAAAAATGTGGCTCATTTTTGTATTGTTTATTGTAAATTTTGATTCCGTTTTCTGAATCATCATGTTAAATCAATATAACAGATGTGGTTTCAGATATTTTTCTCCTTTTTCATACATCAAGAAAAATTTAGTAATACTATCTGGTAATTATATTCTTATAAATAATTGTGTTATTGCTGATTGAGGTATCGAAAAGGCATTTTATAAAAATTCTTTCGGAATATTTAAAGTTTGTGAGTTAGGTCACAGAAATAAGTGAATTATTTCAATGTTTTCTTCTTTGATGTAAAGACAGATAAATTTAGTAATATTTTTTTTTGTATTATAAATATATTTCCAAATGAGATTACATGTGATTATATTTAAATGTTGTGAAAAATATTTCAGAATGACATTTTTTGAAGAAGCTAAAAGGCAGAATTTTATTTGACTGAAAAATATAATGTATTTTATTTTTATTTTTATTTTAAATATTGTAGTCTATTTTTTTGAGTATTTTTTATAAGTGTTAATTTTAGTGATTATAAAGATTATTAATTTCTAAAGTTACATTAATAATATTTAATGGAAAGTATTTTTTTCAGTGGGAGTTGTATTTTTCTTAGATTAAAAATTATGTAAATTCATTCTATATTTTGTGCATGGTATGTACAGATGTATATGTGGTTTTGTTGAAAGTATAAGTTAAAAAGATTTCCTAATTTTAATACTGGAAAATATACTTTATTAGGATATCCTACTCTCTATATCCGGGGTGGGTATTAAGTCGATCGCGATCGACCGGTAGACCGTGGAGACAATTTGGGGTGACCGCCTTTCACTACGACCTAAGGCGCGCATACTAACAGAAATACACTTGCCTTCGAAAGTGTGCGTACAGGCAATCATCTTACTTGTTTATGCTATTTAAAATCAACGTATCTCTGTCGAAGATTCTTCAAAATTCCCTTATTCAAACAACAACAAAATCCACCTTAACATGAAAAAAAAACAAGAATAACCACTAAATAATCACCAAACACCTAGACCAAAAGTCTGCGTCTCTTGCAAAATAGAGCTTTAAAAGGCATTTAAATATGAGATAATTGCCCCAAGTCGTGTTTTTAAGTAATAAGCTATAACGCGCTTTATTTAGGATTTGAGACTTAAATATTTGTGTGATTCCATGGCAGGTAACTGAAAAGAGATCGATGTATTACTGAAAGAAAGATCATTTTAAATCTTCAGAAAAAGGGGGAAATTTTTAAACCAATTGCTGAAACTGTTAATAGAAGACATTCGTTGATTCAATAAGTGTTCATAAACTACAAATCAACTAAAATTTTAACGTCCAAGCCATGATCCGGCTGCCCGTCTGCAGTGTCACTTCGAGAATCTTGCTTTGTAATACGCTCTATAAAAATAAACCCTTGACTATAAGGTTCATAAATAGCTAAAAATGTTTCTGAGATATTGCAAAAGAAGCGTTACTTTAACCACAATTCGAAGAGAACTGAAAATGATGACTATCATGGCCGAGTTGCACTCAAGAAACCAATCATCTCTCGAGTGAACAGAGCTAAGAGAGAGGATGTTATTCGCCAAAAAACATCTAAATGGGACTCATAATTATTGGAAAAATGTTATATATTCAATTGAAAGTAATTTTTGTATTTTCAGCATCAAAAAGGTCAAAAATATACCAGCAAAAATTCCTGCACAAAAACCCCACACTCATTCAATAAATTTTCGACAATCAAACATGGAGGAGGAGGCATAATGTTTGGGGGTGCATATGAAATCTTTGGGTAGGAAATCTGAAATTTATTGAATGAGCATTGTAAAAATTGATTATTTGAACTTTTTGAAGTAAAATATAAGGGGAACTGCCGAGAAATTTGCGGTGAGTGATGATTTTTACTTTCAGCAGGACAATGGTACCAAACAAACGGCTTACAATGTGAAGCTATGGCTTTTCTACTATGTCCCGAACCAATTACGCAAGCCATCCTAGTCCCCAGACTTAAGCACAATACAGCATTTGTGAGATTTACTCGAGTGAATAATCAGGGAGAACGTAATAACATCCAAAGAAATGCTCAAATCTGTCGTAGTTGATGATTGGAACAAAATAACCGCAGATGAGACAACTAAGCTAGTTAAATCCCTGCCAAATATGTTCAGAGTTACAGAAAGAACGGAATAACTTAAAAAGTATTAATTTTTAGTTACAATCCATTATCATAAAGGTTTTTTACCAGAGTAAGCAGATTTTTGACGCGCATGATTTGTGTCGTTTTCAAGTTATAAATATTTGTATTATTTTATGTAATAATCAGGTGATTTTTGCTTATACTTTTCAAATATACATTACAGGAATCAATAAAAAATAGTACTGTTTCAGAGACTTGATTTAATTAGAGATATTCGCATGAATATGAGAGATTGTCTGTACGCAGACTTTCGGAGGCAAGTGTATTTGCTGTAACCGTCAGTATCAAGCTCAATTCCCCCAATCCAAAGAATTTTTAAGCTCATGACACTTAGGCCACTGGGTGGACCGCGACACTCGAAAAAAATAAGAAATAGACCGTAGCCTAGAAAAGTCTGCCCACTCCTGCTCTATATAGTTATCAATTCTAGATATATTAAACATAATTAAAAATAGTATTCAAACGAAAGTAAAATAAGGGCTTTTTATTCTTTGTTTTAAATTTACGATAAGATTATAGAAAATCTGAAACACATTGATTTTTAATTAAAATGGGTCAATTTTTGATGAATTCAAATTTTTTGTATGAAAGCAAAACACTCTATCTCAATTATCTTCCTACTTCCCTTACTTAATTGAAGTATATTTTTTAAAGAAATTTAGAATGTCTGAGGGAGGACTGGTGTCCAATACAAAAGAAAGCGACACGAAAAACAAGTCCATATTGTGATATTCCCTCCCCTCGGGGGATTATCAACCTGAGCTAGAGGATTAGCGGAAGAACTAGATATCTTAATATGTCTGTATTAAGATATTCAACTTCATCATTTAACAAATTAGATTATAATAATATATGGGAGAGAATCTACGGTGGCAAAACACACAATGTATATACATAATACTGAATTAACCGAACCCGGACCACTATCAATAACTGATTCGCCTGAACTCAATTCTAATATTATCATAGATCCTAATATTAAATAGTCAATCCTACTTTGCTGTAGTTTTAGTAACTATCACAACAATCCTATATGAAGCCTTGTAATTACTCGAGTGCAATGGTATGCACCTTGATTCAATGGATCTCTATCACGTATAACCTACTATCCGCCACGTAACGTTTTCCCAAAACTTCTTCACGCTTGAACCACGGATCATGTTTTCATTTCTCAAATTGCCATTCCGCTTACTCTAAGTTCTGATATTTAAAAGCTTCCTAATTTGCATCTTTCTTTCATGCTTCATTTCTTGGATTTGGTTGGAAAAAGAGTTGCCATTAATTCTGGCCCCAAAGAACCCAAAGGACATGTTAAAGAAAAGACGCGTGAGCCCGTCACAACATTAAAAAACAAGCTGGAAGTTTACTGAATTACTTGCAAGGCCCTAGAAAAAAAGAAGACGGTATAGAATCCGAATCTGATTTAGACTTTCACGAAGAGGATGTTGCAGTTGAAATAAATTGAACCGATACTGGTATTTCGCTTATAGGAACTTCTCCAGACAAAACCAACGATCAAGATACTTTATCAATGATATTTAGCTCAGATCCAGACACTTAACCAGCTATTCTATCAGACGCCGATAGATGTATTTTGGTGAAAGAAGGACTCTCTAAGCCATTAATCGAATATAATTTTCCTCATGACGCCACCGGTCGAAGGTTTAGCTTATATTATTATACCAGAATTTTAAAAAATGGTGAAAAGGTTATGCGTAAATGGTTAGTTTAATCCATTAAAAAAACTCTGTGTATTGTTTCTGCTGCAAACTTTTTGGCGGTGTCGTTAGTTCTCTTTCCACAGAAGGTTTTAAAAGTTGGAAGCACATTGTTGAAACTTTAAAAGAATACGAAACATCCAAGAACCATTGTCAAAGCCAAAAGTCTTCGATTGAATTTAGTCAGCGATTACAATGCTGTAAAACAATTGACAGCGACTCGCAAAGACTAATTATTGCGGAGACTAATTATTGTTGCTAGGTGCTTCTCAACACATTGTAGCAACATTAAAAATGCTTGCCGAAAATTGTTTAGCCCTTCGTGGTAAGAGGGATGCACTATACGATTCCAGTAATGATAATTTTTTGCAAATAATTCAACTACTTGCTAAATTTGATTCAATAATGGAGGAAGATGTTCGAAGAGTGCTAAAAAATCAGGAAACTAAAGTACATTATCTAGGGAAAAAAATTCAGAACGAAATAATTTCACTTTTACATGAGAACATTAAACTATACACATTGTTCATAAAATTAAACAAGCCAAGTATTATTCGATAATTTTAGATTGCACCCCTGATGCTAGTAAGATCGAGCAAATGACCTTTTTGGTAAGATATGTATGTATTGAAAAATTTAATTCTAATGAAGTTAACGTTAAAATTAATGAGATATTTTTAGGTTTCTTCCAGTTGAAAGATCGACTGGAAAAGAAGTTTCAAATTTAATAGTTGAGAAACTTAAAAAATTGGGGCTAAATTTGCTAGATATGCGTGGGCAGACCTATGATAACGGAGCAAACATGAGAGATGAGAAATCAGGGAAAACAATCTAGAATTAGGACGTTAAATCCACGAACAATCTACACTGGTGTGCAAAAATTAAGGACGAGACGGTTTTTTCAATATAACTTTGTACAAAAGCTTTCCAAATCAACACATTTAATACCGTAAGATCCCCAATACGTAAGGACATGTGTAATATGTAAGCAACACTTACTAAAAAAGAAATCAGAGGGATAAAAAGAAGCTTGATTGAAAAAGTAGCATGGAGCGCAATGCGACTGAAGGCCGAAACATCCCTGTGATGGGTGTCCAGCAAGAAACATCCGGTCTTTAGTAGGGGATATGGTCTCGCCTGACTGCTAGGCAGGTTTCACAGCGTCTGCCCATGCTGAGAATGAGGGTGTCAATGAGTTGTTGAGGCATTGCTGCCCATTCGTCTTGCAGCGCCAATCGAAGCTCCCGAATCGTTACTGGTGGTAAGGTACGAGCTGCCAAGCGTCTGCCTAGAAAATCCCATACATGCTCGATGGGATTGAGATCCGGAGATCGTGCCGGCCAATCCATACGTTCAATATCCTCACTCTCTAAGAGCTGTTCGGCAGCTACTGTGCGATGACATGGTGCATTGTCGTCCATGAAAAGGAACTGCAGACCCATAGCGCCTCTAAAAAGACGCACATATGGAAGAAGAATCTCGTTCCAATAACGGGTCCCGTTGACTGAACCTGCGTCGAAGATGTGAAGGTCTGTACGACTACCAAGCATGATGCCTCCCCAAACGAGAACACTGCGACCTCCATACCTGTCCCTTTCAATGATGTTCGAGGGATGATTGCGGCTTCCCCGCTCTCTCCAGATGAGTATGCGATGAGAATCGCTACTCAAACTGAATCTGCTCTCATCTGTAAAGAGCACTCGTCCCCATTCATTGTCTCTCCAATTCCGGTGTTCCCGGCACCACAGAGAACGCCTTCTCCGATGGGCAGTCGTTAAAGGTACACACCGTACAGGGCGTCGTGCAAACAGACCACCACCGTGCAGTCTTCTGGCCACGGTAAAACGCGATATCGGTCGTCCAGTCGCCTGTGTCGTGTGTCTAGCGATTTCTCCCGCTGTCTGCCGCCTGTTTCTTCTGGCCTGTAAGACAATGTACCGGTCATCTGCGGGTGTGGTTCCTCGTGGACGACCACTACGGAACCCCAGGATAGCTGTTCCTGTAGTTTGAAATTGTCTCCAAAGTCGTGAAACGATGCTGTGAGCAATTCCGAACTCTGCAGCCACACTTGTCACACTGCGACCTTCCTCCAACTTCCCAATGATTCGACCTCGGGTAAAAGCATCCAGGTGTCGTCTAACAGATTGATTATTCGCCATTTCTCGCTGAGGCAGCAACTCGGTGTAATTTTAACTGCTATACGGCGTGGAATCTCTTTGCCAGAAATACTGATCTTACACCGAAAACACACACATGCTTTATACTACTTTTTAAAAAAATGTCATTCCACCGATTTCAAAATTGGCACTCTTTAAAATGTGCTTTGTTCTAATTTTATCCCATTTCTTAATAATTGTTATCTTGACAGCAGTCAAGAAAGAAGAAATTGACTCCACAGTGTACATCACATTTAGGCGACATAATTGGACTCGAGGTTCCTTATGTGCGTCACTGCAAACAAGTTATTTCATGCAAAAATTGTATCAAAATTCCTAAAATTTCTAGCGACCCCAGATGCAAGTCACACGACCCATATTTTAAGAAACACTGGTTGAAGTTATGCAAAGAAACTGGTGCTCTCTAGCTTATCCAAAGGTTTCTTTTACCTGTTAGAAAAACTACTTTTTGGGAGCAAAGCAATTTTATTTATTTATTGTTATCCCACAGTTACAGTTAATATTTTTGTGTTGGATATGGAGCAGCAAAGGCTATTATCCCATTGTTATTCCAAACATTCAGCTTCGGTCACACATCATATTTTTTAATTCCAATCACTTGAATTGCTTAATATAAGAGTTATGTGATGTTACTTAAATATCTCTTTAAATAAGCGCACAATTATTACAAACTTTGCACAATTAATAATAACATAAAAATACAACTTTTAATAAGAGTTGGGTAAGTGAATAGTTTTCTCGCCCCTTTTCGTTAATCGAGGGCTTTTGGCGACCGACCCCGTAATTATATGCCATGGTCAAGTGACGGTATCTGATCGTGGCTGGCCTTGTCACGAGTTCAAGCCCACTACCACTAAAGACCCACCGTGTATGGGAGCGATGCAGGTTATAAATTTCGAGAGCTCAAATGTTCTCCCGTTGGTGTGGTGAGGTAGTTAGGAGATAGGGGTGCCAGCTCAGGTGTCGTCCACTTGACCATGGTTCAAAATTACGTGGTCCGCCGCCAAAAGCCCACGTGTAGCTAGCTGCACAGTGCGACGTTAATATTTATTCACTCACTCACTATTCATCGTTCCTGTGTACACCGAGATTCGAATAATTACGCATTCCTCGAATTCTGAATTACATTGTAGATAAAAGTGTCGCATAACAATACACCTGACATATTCAATGTTGTATTCTATGTAAATGAAATTCAAGTTTTAAGTCACATATTGTCATTTATTTTAGTAACAATAATAATAATTTGATGTTAATGTCATTAGATAACAATAAGATATTAGCTTCTATGTAATATAAATGTAGGTTGAAACGATTTTTGTCTCAAAAAGTAAATTATAAGTTCCTTTCCTAATTCATTTCAAACATATTGTTTAATTTTTACGCATGTGTGTGTGTGTTTGGTAACCAAATAAGAGTTTCATTTAATAGAAAATAGGCTACATTATGTGGTATCCTGTTTTAGAAAATGTAAATGGTAGAAACAAACTGTACTTAAATTTGAATTTCTGAAAAAAAAAATTGCCTTATAAGAAACTCTCATCAAGAACATAATATTTATTCTTCTATCTTCCCAGAATTCCACTCTGTGAGTGAGTGAGTGAAGATTAACGTCGCACTGTTCAGCTACACGAGGGCTTTTGGCGACGGACGACGTAATTTTGAATCATGGTCAAGTGACGTGGACGACACCTGAGCTGGCACCCCCCCTCTCCTAACTACCACACCACACCAACGGGAGGACGTTTCAGCTCTCGACAGATTTAGCGTGCATCGCTGCCCTACACGGCGGGTCTTTAGTGGTACTGGGCTCGAACTCGCGTGACAAAGCCAGCCACGATCCGATGCCTATACCACTCGTCTACCGCGGCCAGAATTCCACTCTGACGAAGGGAGTATATAAACTCGAACTTAATTATTTGTTATGTTGGAAAATAAAGTTTATTTTTGTAATATCACTGCAATTTTACTTTGCCACACAATCAATACACCAAAAATGGTGACCCGTTCTTTGAATATAAAATTTAAAAACTTCTAATCAAATTTTTTTTCCAACGTTGCCTGTGCCTTCCGTAAAAATGGAGGATATTTCAGCGATTAAAATTCCAGCTTTTGTTGCATCAGATCCTGCGCTATGGTTCGGAATGCTTGAATCGACCTTCGAATTGGCAGTTCCGAAGCCGATAACCGACAAACGCACTAAATATAATTATTGCGTAGCTCATTGATCTCCCGATGCGGCAATGGCAGTTCGAGACGTAATTCTTTCACCTGGGAGCATAAATCCTTATTCAAAATTGAAAGATGAAGTTATTGCCCGATGCGGTGAAAGCAAAAGCCAGGAAATTCGCCGTCTTTTAGCTGGAGAGCAGCTAGGAGATCAAAAACCATCGGAATTATTTCGAGTGATGCAACGGCGATCAGAATCGCACAACGTGACTGATTCACTTCTTTTGGAATTATTTTTACAGCAGTTACCACCTAATGTGCAATCCATCCTTGCAAGTATTCAACCCCTTACAGCTCAAAAAGCTTCAGAAATAGCTGATCGTATTTTAGAGGTAACACCTGTACAGGTAAGTGCTGTATCAAAATATTCCAGTGCAAATTCTGATGATAGTAGTGAATCAAAACTCCTCAAAGAGTTGAAACTTTTACGACAGGAGGTAAAAGAACTACGACGATCGAGAAGTTTTTCTCGCAATCGCGGAAAGAGTCCTAAGACAAAAGCATCAAATTTATGTTGGTACCATAATAAATTTGCCACAAAGGCAAGAAAATGTATTCAGCCCTGTTCTTTCCAGGAAAACTTGAACGGGCGGGAGTAGCGGCGACGTTATGCCTTGCCTTCGACTTCCTGTCGTCTTTTCGTTCGCGATCGTAATTCCAACATTTGTTTTCTAGTTGATACTGGAAGTGATTGCTCAATCCTTCCGGCAAATAAAACTCTAAAACAATCTTCTCCAGTTCAAACTTTTATTGTTGCAAATGGTACACCCATTCAAGTGTACGGGCGTAAATTAATGTCATTAGATTTAGGTTTAAGACGAAATTTTGTTTTTCCATTTTTTATTTGTAATGTGTCTAATGCTATTATTGGTGCAGATTTATTACATTATTTTAATATAAAACCTGATTTAAGAAATCGTACTTTATTTGATGTTTCTACAAAATTAAATTGTCATTGTATTATTAGAAATTCTAATATTTTTTCAATTAAAACTCATGTTATTGATAATGATTTTTCTAAATTGTTGAATGATTTTCCTAATATTGTAAAACCACCTTGTGCAAACCAAACAGTTAAGCATAATGTAGTTCACTATATTGATACTTTTGGACCACCTGTTTGTGCTAAACCCCGTCGCATGGCTCCAGACAGATTAAAAATTGCGAAAATGGAATTTCAGCACATGTTGGATTTAGGCCTCATGCGCCCATCCAGTAGTAATTATTCTTCCCCATTGCATATGGTTCCTAAAAAAAGAAAGCAATGATTGGCGCCCTGTTGGCTGCTATTTGTACACCATTTGGTCTCTTCGAAAGCACTCGAATGCAATTTGGTTTGTGCAATGCGGCTAGCACTTTTCAAAGATTTATCGACGAAGTTACTCGTGGTTTGAAAGGTGTTTATGCTTTTATTGATGATATCTTAATTGCATCTCAAAATGTTCAAGAACATACTACGAATCTCCGTGCACTTTTTGAAAGACTTGATTATTATGGCTTAACGATTAAACCTTCAAAATGTACTTTCGGAGTAGATAGTTTAAAATTTCTTGGATTTCAAGTTTCCAGTGAAGGTATTTCACCTCTTCCTGATCGAGTCAATGCTATTCAAAACTTTCCTAGACCTAACACTTTAACGCAATTACGTAGATTTTTAGGAATGTTTAATTTTTATCGAAGATTCATTCCTAAAGCAGCCCACATTTTAGCACCCCTAATAAAATTTTTAGAAGGTCACACAAACAAAAAGAAACCATGTCATCCTTCGAAAAATCCTCAAACTCCTCTTGAATGGACTGAAGAAGCGGAAAATTCATTTACTGCTGCTAAAACAGCATTAGCTGATGCAACTCTTCTTAAGCATCCGATTCCTGGTGCTACTTTAAGTGTTTGGACCCATGCATCAAATTTCTCCATTGGTAGTTCCTTGATGCAACTTTCTAATAGTAACTGGGAACCAATAGCATTTTTATCTTTAAAGCTTTCTAAAACTCAACAAAATTGGTCTACTTATGATCGAGAACTTTTGGCAATATATACTTCAATAAAAAAATTTAGACACATGCTTGAAGGTCGCGAATTTATTACATATACTGATCAAAAACCCCTAACATACGCTTTCAAGCAGAAACCAGATAAATGTACCCCACGTCAACTAAGACATCTCGATTATATTTCACAATTTTCCACAGATATTCGCTACGTAGTTGGAACAGAAAACAAATTTGCAGATGCATTATCTAGAGTAGAAATTGATGCAATTATAAAACCACCCATTTTAGACTACAAAAAGTTTGCTCAAGCACAACTTCAAGATTCTGAGAAATTCAATCTTTCCTTAAAGTAGATTCTTCTATTAAACTAGGAAAACAATATTTTCCCCTTGAAGACGTTTCTTTATATTGTGATAAGTCACTTGAAACCCCTCGACCTTTCGTCCCTAAATATCTCAGACAAGTGGTATTTCAAAATCTGCATTTTCTATCCCATCCTGGAATATCCGCTACAACTAATTTAATTTCTAAGCGTTTCTTTTGGCCAAGAATGAGAAAAGACATCAAAAATAGAGTTCGAGCTTGTGAAAAATGTCTCTCTCAGCGAGCAAAAGTATTCAAACATACCAAAGCTCCACTTAGCACATTTGCTCTACCCGATGCTCGATTTGCCCACATTCATATTGACTATATTGGACCATATCCACCATCCAAAGGATATAAATATTGTCTTACCATCATAGACAGGTATACCAGGTGGGGCCTGAAGTTATTCCTACCGAAGACATGTTGGCAGAAACCACTGCTCGTGCACTTTTAAATGGTTGGATTTCTCGTTTCGGCACACCTGTTACAATAACAACTGATCAAGGGACAAATTTTGAGTCTTCTCTAATGAGAGAGCTTACAAACATGATGGGTAGCCATAGAATCCATTCAGCTTCTTACCATCCACAAAGTAATGGAATGATAGAACGATTCCACAGGCATCTCAAAAGTGCTATTATTGCCCATGAGGACGCTGGTTGGACCGATATTTTGCCTATCGTATTGTTAGGATTACGTTCAGCAATGAAAGAACGATTTAAAAGCAACAAGCTCTCAACTAGTTTATGGTACTACTTTACGTTTACCATCTGATCTCATATCTTCAGAATCTCTTCAAACGTCAGTGACACCCACTTATGTTTCGAAGTTAATTTCCATGATGAGAAAACACTTAGCCCATTATCCCCTGATTATCACAGTTGTACGAAGAGCTATGTGCACCAATCATTAAGTACATGCACACACGTTTTACTTAGAAATGACAAAATTCGACCCCCTTTAACTCCACCTTACACTGGACCTCATTTGGTTAAAAGTAGATCTGATAAGAATTTTGTAATTTGTATAAATAATAAAAATGTAACTGTCACTATCGACAGATGCAAGCCAGCTTTTGAATTTTCAGAAGATTTTAATCCACAAAAGGGTAGTTTAAATTTTGTTTATATATGTATATCTTTTATTGTATTGTGTATATAATAATTGTATATATTATTGCAATTTATGTATTTTATAGTGCCTTATTTTTGTAAACAACAAACATTTTTATATTTGTATATTTTTTTTATGCCGTTAACTTCGTCACTGGGGGGATACTCTGTAGTGTACTTTCATAATATATTGCACCATCTTTACTTTCATAATATTGCATCATCATTACTTTCATTACGTCTTATTGGTTGTTATTTCTTCTCTCTTCCCAGAATTCCACTCTGACGAAGGGAGTGTATAAACTCGAACTTAATTATTTGTTATGTTGGAAAATTTATTTTTGTAATATCACTGCAATTTTACTTTGCCACACAATCAATACACCAAACATTTTATGATTTTCTTCGTCAAATAACCTCCAAAAAGCTAGCTGCATTTTCCATTTATCGAACTTTTTCTCTTGGGATTCGATTTTTTTTCTCTCTGTTTTTGAAATACTCGTATTTATGGACCTTCGCATGATGTAATGAGCAAGTAAAATCATTTGAAACGGTTAGAAGAATTGTGTGAAAAAAATACGCCTGATGAGGTATTTCGTGCACTGCAAAGATGCGAGGAATGAGAGAAAACTTTTTTTTTAAAACGAAAACACACTCAAACAAAATTAATAGACTTAACCAGTTGTTAAATTGAAGGACACGCATTCTTATATAAAATTACTGGTCATAAAATATGCATGTTTAAAATTACTTGTAGGCTTAAAATTGGAAAATGTTATTAAAATTCGTTAATCATAATACAAAAGTACTTTTTTAACGTTGGAAGTACTGGGTATTTCTTAACAAAGTTGTTTTTCCCCCTGCTTTCCTAGCCGAATTCTTTTTCATAAGTAAGGTATGTTAAATAAATAGATATTAACTTACAAAAAAAGGTGTGGGAACAAAAAAAAAAATTCATTTTATAATAATGTACAGTTATGTGAATTTTAAATTTGTTTTAAGTGGTTTTTAAACTATATTGAAAGATAAATCACCATTTCACGAAATTTTCCAAATAACGAACTTTTTTTCAGGTTTAGCGACGACTGTAATTTAGTGAAATTTTTGTCATTTTCATGCGTATCGGAAATAATAACATTAATTTGTAAAACAAGAAATAGATGTGTTTGAAAACAGAATTATTCAAACTATTTGTGAAAAAATTGATCTAGGTTATTTTCTTAGAAAAGTAACATTTTCTTGTGAAAGACTCAATTTTTTTTTTTTTGAGTATTCTTACACAGCAATTTCAAATACAATTTGTATCTAAGATATGAGTAGAAAGAAATTTATTACATACCTATCATACAAAAAAAATTGAAATAAGTACGCTAAGACAAACAAAAAAAGTTATTCCTACAAAAATAAAACTGGATGTCTATGAAATCCTTCCTCCAAAGATTAAAACTCCTGTCTAAATTCAATCTTTATTCTTAACCCTATGGGCAATGTTTATGATACCCAAGAAAATATAAACGTACTTGCTCCTTCACTCGTGGATATCCCAAAATATTTGCACGGATTTAAAAAAAAAAAGACTGTGCGCACCCATTTCCGCGGTAATTCTAAAAGACAGCACGCTCTTGCAAAACTTTCTTTTTTCCCCTTTTTCATTCCACCAACACCACACCCCGTATGAAGCGTCTGCATCGCGCGAATCCAAACAATAGGGAAGAGACTATTTATCGTGATTTAAAAGTTCAATCATTTTTACCTTATATAAAGGACCTTTCTAAAAGGTTCTTTAATAAACTTCCTAACGTTCCCAATGAGCTAATTAGTAACCAGCCTGCATATGATCCCGCAGTGCCCTCGTCTCAAAAGCGCTTCTTGAACACGACTTTATAAGTTTCCCCCAAGCCAAAAGGCTTTAAATTAGCTTATTTCTCATTGGGAACTTAACTTAAATCTTAACTTTTTGTAAAAATTTTTTTTAAGCTTAAACCTCCTACTTTTAATCTAAAAACTCTCTCCATAACCAGTAAATGCTAGCTCCGCGCCGAGAGTCGCGGATATCATGTTTTTCTGAAGCAACGTTCACCGCCGTCGTAATCCGTGAGGGTGACATTTTAGATTCATTTTTGCGGTTGTTCTTGCTTCTACTTTCCTTTCCGGCCACCAGATGGAGGCACGGCGCTTTCTATCTAGTAATCTCATAAAATTCGTTTCACATCCAGCAATCATAAATTAAATCGCTCCTCGAAGCGACCGTTCATTTTTGAAAGCTAGATATTCCTTGTTTCCTTTTAATTAATTTTTTACCATGTATTTATCACTTTATGACTTCATTGCGTTATATAAATTCTTATACCGCGATCAGTCCTTTTTCCTCTTGTTTTTAGTCCCCCCATTTTACTGGCAATGTGCAAATTGGTTCATAAAAATTTTTTATTCAAAATTTGTTCCTCCCCTTTTTTCTATGGGATCTTGAAATTAATTTTAATTCCAAGATCTCCTTGTTTCGGGTCGTTTATTTTCGGATCGACCCAATCCTTTTCCACGCCCACTTTCTGCGATGATCGGTCTCGACCAATCATAACGCAGCAAGCAGGCCATTTTTCCATCAGTGAGCGGACTTCGTCCGCTACTGTTTTTCAGCACAGATATGTTCTGCCCATCTTTTTTATTTCAAGCTTTATTAATTCTTTATGTCACCCCATTAATTCGGCTCTAATTTTATCAATTCTGATGAGGAGGTACGTCCCCCATTTAGGGACAGGAACTCCGTAAATTACATGCCATTTGCCATTTGGGAAGAGACTAGTCTACTAAAGAGAAGGTGGAAGGAGAGAGCAGGGAGAAGTGAGATTAGGGAAACACCGCGAATGTTGAATAACCGTTAACGTATGTAGTTGATTTAGTTCGCCGTTTTTCCGTTTGCTGATTTCGTTTTCTATTGAATTTTTAAAAAATGGCTGATAAGCATTTGAAAGAACAACAGCCCTTTTAGGGCTATCTGAGAAGTTAAAACGGCTTTGCGCATTATGTGATGAGAAATTTCGAACGATGAGAGAATTAAAAAAACACTACATAGAAATACCATGATGATTTTAACAGAAACATGAAAAACACGTATTTAACACAGATGAAGGTTTTGAAGAGTGGAAAAAGGAAGAAGAAATAAGAACGAAGTTGTTTTTTGTGAAACGTGGAGGCGCCAAGAAAGTAACAAACAAGCAATTTACTTGTTATATGTGTCATAGGAGTGATATTGCAATTATTAAATCAGAAAGAAAACGCCATGAGAAGATAGGAGGATCTGTCAAATGTAGAAAGACATGTCCAGCTTTTATGACATCTATCCGAGAACAAAAATAAGAAGCGATTAAAATAACAGTTGAGTATCAATCTGTGCATGCTGGTCATGAAATGGAGGTAGGTAAACTTAATCTTCATGGAGATGATAGAAGAAATTTAGCTACTCTTCTGAAAGCAGGGGTACCATCTATAAAAATTATAGAAGATATTCAAAATAAATGTCTACCTACTGAAAGATTAGGACTATATTAACTAAAAAGGATCTTCATAATGGAAGTCACAGTTTTAAATTAGATAAAAGTTTTACATTCTGAAGATTCAATATCTGTTGATTTGCAGATTTAAAAAATGCAAAGGGGCTCCTATAATCCTATTTTAGTATACAAACCAGTTGGTTCTGCTCTCACAAATAATCCACTGATCAAAAAACAGGATTTCATTCTCTGCATAATGACGGAAGCGCAGTTGGAACTGCTGGAAATATATGGCAAAAATATTATTATGATGGACTACTCATGGCACTAATCAATACGGTTATCTTCTGACAACCATAATGGTATGTGATGATAATCATGAAGGATTGCCAGTAGCAATTTGCTACTCCAATAGAGTATGTAGCATTATACTTGAATCATTTTTTGAGGGAATAAGAAACAGGCTGACTCATTTAGAGCCAAAAGTTTTTATGTCAGATGATGCTGCTTTTTGGAATGCTTGGCAAAGAGTATTTGGAGATGTTAAATACAACTTGCTATGCAGTTGGCATGTATCACGAAGCTGGAATAGAAATCTTAGTTCTAAAATTAAAGACCCAGAATTAAGAAAGGAGATGAAAAATAAATTGACTACATTGGTGTCTGAAATTGACGAATCAACTTTTGAACGCATTTATGATGATTTTGTACAAAATTATACAAAAAATGAAGAATCAAAAAATTTTGTAGAATACTCTGTTAAAAATTATGGAGGAAGGAAAGAAAAATTGGCATATTGCCACAGAATTGGATGTGAAATAAACGTTAACATGAAATTAGAAAGGTGGCACAGATTGTTAAAACATGAAGAAGGCAATGGTAAAACCATCAAACGATTAGCTAAATCTCTTTCGATGGTTCTGAATGCAATTTCTAAAAAATTGACGAGCCGAATAATTATCATGGAAAGGGGAAAACTAACATCTAAAATATCTACAATAAGGGCACGACATCAGAAAAGTTGTTCAGAAATGGAAAATTATTCGGCTGAACAACTCGAACCAGCAAAATGGATTGTACGTAAAAGCATAGGGAATGCAATTTATACATATGAAATAAACAAAGTAAACGACTGCAATTGTCCGATCCGTTGCGTCACATGCAATATATGTATTCATTCATTTAATTGCAATTGTGTAGATTATGCTGTAAAGTTTACTATTTGTAAACATATTCACTATATTTGTCAGAAATTTCCATATACAGTTGAAAATGTTAGTAATGAAACCACACTAATGATAGATGAAGATTCAAATCATTTGAGGAGAGAAAAAGAAAGAAGCAATTTTAAGAGAAAAAGAAAAGTCTGTTGTGTGTGAGGAACGTGCAGAGTTAGTTTACGAACAAATAAGGAGATGTACGCAATTTATAAACACTGCAGCAAGTGTTGCAAGCACAGAAGAAATGAAATGTTTAGATCAATGTCTAGAAGACTTGATGAAGCATATGGGCTATTCAGAATTTGGCTCATCTCTACGAAGTATTGAAAATTTTCCAGCCAATAGGTATATCATTAAACAGCAGCAAAAGAAAAATTCCAGACCTTTAAACAAGCAGAAGCTAGCCAATGTTATGTAAGTAGACTTTATAAGCATTCACTCTTACATCATTTCATATCATTGTGGTTCTTGAAATGCATAGCTGAAAAAGATACGTGTATTTCTTGCAGAACTTGTCAAGATTAAAACTGCGAATGTGAAAATTTTCATCAATATTTTGACTTCATTTCAGGGTACAATGGAGTTTCAAAAGCAATTTTGTTTTAAATTGCCTATTAATTTTTTCAAATTTAAGGGAAATATGTAATGTTACAGATATCAATGTACAAAATTTAATGAAAATATCTAATGGTTTCTGTGATATTAAAATTTTTAATTGTACTGAATAACTTAATACATTTAAAAAAACTCCATATGCAACTAGATTCAGTCTAAGCTGTCAATATTCTCACATAATGTTCATTTTATACATAAAAAATAAAACAGAAGTTTTTTCATGCTTTTTTTCTTAAATTAAAACATTATGTATGTTAAAATCTTCAGTTTTTTTTCCTTAAAAATTAACTTTATGTTGTCCGGTTTTTATTATTCGCATTCTTTATTATTTAAATAAAAAATGCATATATTTATACACCTTTTCACTGCAATAGAGAAACATGTGTTACATAGGGAACATTTTAGTTATTGAAACGACAGAAATTATATTTTCCTTAAATAAAGTTTTTAATGTATATGGTGGTTATAAGTATTCAACCACATTTGATAAAGGCAATTATTGCTATAATTAAGGGATACTATATTGTTTACAACTTATTTTCTTCATGTCATTGTAATAAATATACCTAATTTTCAGCAATAAACGAACTTTCAGTTGGAAATGAAAAATTTAATATTTTGATGTAATCATTGAAAATATGACAGAAAATGTATTTTAAATTCAAACAAACCCTAGTACTTTATGTACAACATATCCAAATGTTAAATAATAAAACATGTCTGCTTGATCACAGAATTACTACTTTTATTTATGAATAACTTACCATTGTAAGAGTACAAAGATTTCAAATTAAATTAAAAAAAAAGTACTAAAAATTTCCAGCTCCAATAAACTGAGGTCATTCTTTTCCTTATGTTTGTCTTTTTTAATATTTGCCAATTTTTTCTCTTTTTTTTTAATATTACTAAAAGTTTGATTCTGATCAATGGGCACGGAAACAAATTAAGAACATGGCATCTAAATTTTAAAAATTAAGGTTTATTTAAAAAAAACATTTAAGGAAAACAATTATTGTACAGTTAGCAACGTGCGGACATGACTTCACTCCGTCGTACCCAAAGACCGAATGAATGCAACTTCACATTCCACATTCCAAGGGGGAGGGGAACTACCCATTCTCTTTAGCAGGTGTTAATGGACCTTTACACTCCTACACCTCCCCCCTTAAAAAGCTCATCCGTCATTCCAGGACGATGAAGCTGAAAAGAAACTATAAAAAACAAAAAAAAACACATGCATACATACATGGCAAGAAACGAGATAACGAGAGAAATTTTTTTTTCAGGTATCACGTAAAAAGAGCTTTTGCTAATACAACTCTCACATAGTTTTGCAAATCACATTAATATGCTAGAAAAATTTATATCCATACAAGTTTCAAACACAAATAATACTCAAAAAAAATATTAAAATATAAAAAGACAAGTTACTAAAAATATAGCACAAAATCTAAAATAATTATACAACATGTACTAGCAAAGCATATTTAGAAGCCAAAGTTTTAATCTTTAGAAGTTTTCAGAAATCATGGTACTGAAAAACGTTAAGTACATATATAATCATTGGCATTAATCTTATCTATTTAACAGGAGCAGGCAACCTGAATAATTCATTACTTTTACATGCTTAAACCTTCAGCCAAACGTTAATTTCGTTTATACCAGGTTTAAACATTTAAAAAAATTCTCTTTCTCTTTTTCTTCCAATTTCTATGTAGAATGAAAGCAAGAAAAATCCTTTTCAGTCCCAAGAGTGACAAAAAACAACCAACGCATGTTATTGTCCATAAAATATCCTCGCGAACCTTAAGTATTTTCAATCCTGCTTTCAACTCCAAATTAACAATTCCTGTTATTGGATCACGACAACATTGCATCTGGGTTGAGTCAATAAAATTAGGAATACATTCATTCTGCTTCGAGACACAGCCATGAGCGGTCACGAGGATAAGAGAGCTCCGCGAGTAGATGATGTAAAGAAGCTAGGCATGGAGAATCCAGCCGCCCACGCTAATGAGATATCATCCGCTGCCGCACACTGTGCGCAGATTAAAAATTCGGAAAAGCTTTCCAAAATCAAAGAGAGGAGAATAAGATACCTCCAGGACTTAGTCGATATTGAAACATTCGACAAAGATACGGTGGATGCGGACCAGTTAGCAGCCCTGATCAAGGAGAAAGCCACTACTGAGCTGGAGTTTGCAACTACAATGGGTGAGTTGAAAGTTCTCTTTCCTTGCCCTGCTAAAAGCTGCAACCACGCAAAGGCGAACGGGATTAACCCGTTACGCAACAAACACAAAAGACCGGCGGAATCTCCAATTCTCCCGGCAACCTTAGTCCTTGAGAAAAATCCCAAGGTACAAAACACCAAGAATAATAATAATAAAAACGAAAAAACTGCCAAAAATCCTGCGAAAAAGAAGAAGCAGGATCAACAAACCGTGGTGGATCCTATCATCCCCACCAATAACTCCTTCGCCAGTCTCGTCCTCGATGATGCTGCCGACCCCCAGGATGAAAGCCCAATGGTGGAAGATATTTCGGAAACCGCGGGCAATGATGAGGAAAATTTAGACGAGGACGTAACCGTCCCACCTAAAATTAAACATATAATGTTAAAGTTTAAAGACAACTACAATATGGTCCTTAAGGGCCTTAATAAGATGTACCCCAATTGAACTAATAAGTTGCCGGGGAAATACATCAAAATAATGGCCTCTACGACTGACGAGCACAGGGAAATAACAAACCTGCTGAAGTCAAAAGGGGAAGAATTTTATGTTGTCCCCGTCCTCGCCGATAGACCACTCAAAGTGGTAATTAAGGGTCTCCCCAAATCAACAGCTACGGCGGAGATAAAAGCGGATTTACTGGAACAAGGAGTCCCAGTAATGAAGGTTTCGCAGCTCACGCAGCGATAAACAAAATTCCCACTTCCCATCTTCTTAGTGGAAGTACGAAAACACGTTGAAGGAGCTACTGACATATACGATGTTAGCAAGTGCTGCTATATGTCAATTGTACTTGATACGTTCAGGAAAAGGCCTGGAGCTACGCAGTGCTATAACTGCAATCTATTCAATCACAGCTCTGTGAATTGTTTCATCAAGCCCAGATGCCTGAAATGCTCAAAAGAGCATAGAACAGGGGAGTGTCCAATTAAAGAACGCCTGGATACCCCCCATTGTATCAATTGTGACTCTGACGGCCACACGGCAAACTGGCGTAGCTGCCCGGCCTTCCCAAAAATCAAAGCCAAAAAAGGAGCAGCAACCGAAAATAGAAATAAGGTCGCCCCAAAAACCTTCACTTCAAAAAAGCAAATGCGAACCTTTCGTACGCAAATGCCGCTTCCAACAGCCAACAGATGGCGGCACCAATCGAGAAAAACGAGCCGGCGAAGAATAGCAATTCTAAGTCCGTTTCGAATAAAGAAGAGGAAAACACCTCTCCCCAAGGATTTATTTCGGCAATGGCCGAATTTCGCAAATTTTTCAGGACTTTCCAGGCATCATAGATGCAGGGAAGGCCTTTAAAAATGAAAACTAGTGAAGATCGCCTCGACATCTTTTTCGGGGTATTAGCCTCGAAGGCAAAAAAAAAAAACTTAACACCCCATAATGATTTTTAGTCGCTTCGGACTTAGAATCGCTGCATGGAATGCGAACGGTGTTAGATCACGTATCATTGAACTACGTGATTTTATAAATAAGCACTCCCTCGATATCATCCTTATCCAAGAAACGCATTTGAGACCAGGTGTATCCATACGGGTACCCAACTACACGCTCTACAGAAATGACAGACAAACACAAAATATTCCATCAGGAGGCACTGCAATTCTTGTCAAATCCTCTCTCAAATATCACCACATTCCAACACCAACTCTCGGGGCGGCTGAAGCTACGATCGTAGTTCTCACCCCGCCGGGAGAAAACCCATTACTCATAGCTTCTATCTACATCCCACCACCACCTCACCCTCCGCGTGCATTCACGACTTGGAGAAAATTTTCGCACTTGAGCATTCCTCCATTTTATGCGGAGATTACAACGCTCACCATACACACTGGGGTTGCAATGACAACAACCCCAGGGGGCAACTGATTAAAAATTTAATAGATAACACGGACACTGATATTGTTGCTCCCAACACACCAACACGATTTGGCTATAACTCCGCCTCTACAATCGACTTCGCTCTGACGAGAAATTTATATTGGGTCTCCGATATTGTTTCTTCGCCGGAGCTTAGCTCAGACCACAATCAATCATTTTAAACTTCCAAACATCTATACAATTTAATTTTCCCACAAGAAACGTTTCCACTAACTGAAACGATTTCGCTTTCATCTAGCCGACACACCCACTTTTCAACCAATCACAGCACACTCGGGAGAGGAAATAGACGAGCAGGTCTCCACTCTCACAAATCAAATTCTCACGGCTTACGACAATTCATCTAAGCAAATACACCCTAATAATAACTACTACATTGATAACGACTTAAGAACACTCTTTAAAACTAGAAACAGAGCACGTAAAACTTATCAATACTCAAGAAATCCCGCTGACAAAACAACACTTAATAGAATTCAAAACAAGATCAAAAGGAAAATTCAAGCAGTCACTCAGAAACAATGGGAGGACAAACTCGCTTCTTTAGACACGGTCGATGGTTCCCTGTGGAGCACGACCAAAGGCTTTAAGAAGAAGAGATCCCCCATCTCAGCCCTTAAAGGCAACACCGGGATCGCCTACACAGACGAGGAAAAAGCTGAAACACTAGCGAACTCGCTAGAAAGCCAATTTCAGCTTAACAATATCTCAAACCCAATACAAGACAACAACCACATAAGGTTGGTTTCTAGGTTCTTCAACAACGAAAATAACTTCGACGATTCACTTTCTTTTACTAAACCCTCTGAAATAGTTCAAATAATTAACAATTTTAAAATTAAAAAAGCCCCAGGCCGAGAGGGCATTACTAACAAAATGTGCAAGCATTTCACTAGATCGGTCATCTTCCAATTGACTAATATTATAAATAATATTCTAACAGTGGGATACTTCCCAAAAATTTGGAAAATAGCCTCGGTTATTCCGATCCTAAAACCTGGGAAAGACCCTACTCTCCCAGATAGTTTCCGCCCCATTTCATTATTACCTGTTCTCAGTAAAATTACTGAGAAAATTATTCAAAAAAGACTTTGTCAACATCTCAACGATAACGACATATTAATTCCCCAACAACACGGCTTCCGAGCCGGACTCTCCACATCACACCAGCTTCTGCGGGTAGTGGAGTACATAAAGACAGGATTTCGCGACTGGAAATCAACCGGAGCTGTTTTCCTAGATATTCAGAAAGCGTTTGATAGAGTATGGCATGTGGGGCTACTCTACAAATTAATCAAAATTAACACCCCTCCCCACTTAATTAAATTAATTTCTTCCTTCCTTACTAACAGATCCTTCGCGGTCAAAGTAAATAATATCCACTCGACTAATAGGAAAATTAACGCTGGAATGCCCCAGGGCAGTTCCATCTCGCCAATATTATTTAATATATGTAAATGACATCCCTAGAACCAGCCAATCCACGATTTGCATGTTTGCCGATGACACGGCGATCCTGGCACAAAAAAAAGTAACGAATTACAACTCGTTACTCACTTTTTACACAAACATATAGCCAAACTAGAAGACTGGTTCTCTACTTGGAAAATTGCTTTAAATGTAGCAAAAACAGAGGCCGTCTTCTTTTCACACCACATTAAAAAGAACCACCGAAATTATATTTGCACAACACACACGTACCCTGGTCCAAAGCACCAAATACCTAGGAGTAACCTAGATAAAAGACTCACTTTTAAACAACACATTATACAAATACGTAGAAAATTCAATATTTCCGTCGCTAAAGTTTTCCCCTTAATTGCACGGAAATCATGTTTATCTTTAAGAAATAAAATGCTTATTTATAAACTCGTTCTCAGACCAATTCTACAATATGCAAGTCCAATCTGGGGCCACGCAGCCTATTCTAACATCAAGATGCTGGAGTTAGCTCCAAATAAAATTGTTAAAATTATCACGGATTCTCCGTGGTATGTTAGGAATAAAGATATTAGATTCGCTATCAAACTTAAAACTTTAAAATGTTTCTTCAAAAAAATAGCTACAAAATTTTTCATACAAACCGAGCAATTGCTCGAATAGAAAAATATGTAATTAATCCTTCATTTAACAGACCGCGCAATATTTTAATTTAATCGCTTAAATTCTTAAAATTCTTCAGATAAATCTTAAAAAAATTATACTAGACTTACTCTCGACCAATAGGAACAGAGCAAGCCGGCCAATAGCGAAGCGAGCACTGGGATCGCCTCGGCACCCAAACTCAATTCCTATTGACACACCCACTCCCTAAGAGTCACCATAGGCTGTCCCCTGATTGGACCACACATCCTCAAGCTAATTCAGTCAAATACCCGCTCTTTTTGGGCGAAAATCAGACGAGGCGGTCCTTCCGACGGTGCGGGTAACCTTGTGCCGAAAGATTCTCCGACCTCCATTTTCTTAAAGTCCGTTCTAGTGGACAAGGCTTCAATTAATTAATCAATCACACTTAACAAACAACACAAATGCATTTAATCAATCACAACACACTTAAATTCTCATTTATTCCTACACAAAAGTAAATTATTATTTCTTTCATGTTAACACTTTAAATATCCACACAATATTTTATAATAAAGCAGCAAAGGGCTAAGTGAAAGCTGAACTCATGCAACTCATCCAGTTAAATCCTGATTGGAGATTGAGCTTCCCTGCGGGAAGCAGGTTCTCCTATTAATCCATCAACTCTAAGGAATACATTCCTTACGGGGGCAACCACGCCTAGTACTATACAAGATTCCTTTTAAATCCACAAGTTAAGGCAACCTCACCCTTGCTTTATTTTATACCTTGTCCATTTGTTTGGACATTCGATCCATTAATTTTTACTGCAACCAAATCTCCGTTTGGAACATTCAATAAAGACTGTGTCTCAGGAAGTAGATCGGTGACCACTTCTTGGCTGCAAACTGATTTCGAATTTACCAAATTAATAATTCCTTCTTCCCTTGAAGGTTCTCGAAGTATCGCAGGATTGCGAACCATTTGCCAGTTTTCTATTAATCCTTCAAAATCAGAGGAACAGATTAACATGTCGTTAACCAAATTTTTAGAGACAGGCACAACACCGTGCCTCAGGTCATTCAATTCCATGTTGGAATCTTTTACTTCACCCATTTCATGCTCCCCAAATGCAGACGTTACTTGAACTGACCCTCTATTATCAATGCTTTGTCCTTCGACAACATCTGGTCTTACCACAGGCATCTGGGCACCTGTGTCCATGACAGCATTCGCCATTTCTTGCTCACCCTTGACCTTGACGTAAACAACCCTTAAATCGTCCATTCCATTTTCTTCCTTGATAGGAGTAGTTGCTGGTATCGTAGCTTCAGCCATCAACACAGCAGGAGATGTTTCCAAAATATGTTCCCCGGCCCTCCCGATACTAATTCGGTAATTTGAATATGTATTCTTACGATCTTCTGCACAACTCGTCCGCTTAACATTCGACCGAATACTTTCGATCTGTAACCGCAGTTCATTTAATTCTGATTCCCAGCGCAACTGCCTGGCGATTTTTTCCTCTGTTTCCCTTTCAACGCGTTCCTCTGAAATAACGGATAACTGAGCTCTAACGAACTCCTCTTCGTAATCTTTGCTACCTATTATGATATTCTTTAAATCTATAATCGTCATTTTATCTGATACCTTTTGACCTAACTCCTCAGCCAACAAAACTAAATCTTGCTTTTTAGCTTTCCCCAAGAATGCCATTTGAAAAATTTTTTTCTCTTAAAATATACTCAAACTAACCAATAATAGGACGAAAATAACACTAAAAGGAATTGCAAAAATAAAATACCACACATATATCTTTCATTAAAACACCCACAAACAACGTCCGCTATGCTAACTCAATACTCGATGAACTGGGAAGAAATCAAATAATAGTCATATATTTCACAATATCCTAAGTGTACTTAATACTCTATAAATAAAACTTAATATATTACTGATTATATCACCTAAAAAATTCTCACTTCGTATATTACTGATACAGAATAATCACTTAAAATATTACCGATACACAAGAATCACTTGAAATATCACTGATACACAAGAATCACTTAAAATATTACCGA
This sequence comes from Trichonephila clavipes, assembly GCA_019973935.1. Classification (NCBI taxonomy): domain Eukaryota; kingdom Metazoa; phylum Arthropoda; class Arachnida; order Araneae; family Nephilidae; genus Trichonephila; species Trichonephila clavipes. The sequence goes on from BMAU01020941.1 coordinate 30,358, forward strand.
TATACAATAATCACCTAAAATATTACTGACACACAATAATCACTTAAAATATTGCTGACACACAATAATCACTTAAAATATTACTGACACACAATAATCTCCTAACCTATTTCTGATACACAATAATCACTTAAAATATTACCGACATGCACCACTTAATCTATTCCTGGCTGGAATAATAGAACAAACACTACAAAATATATTCGGTAGTTTTTCTCTAATTTAAACTGATAATATATTTTTTTTCACATTAATCGGAAAATACTATGCGTACATAAGCACAAAATAATTTCATTGACATGAAATAAGTATTCTTTAGCATTAATTTTTCAATAAACTCAATTGCTATTCACTGACGTGAACTTATTATTGTGCATTACAAAAATAAAAAAATACAATAAAGAAAAAAAACATACAATCTTTCCTTAATTTATAGAACTGATGTTCTAAAAACACTTTCCATTTATATGGAACAATAATAATAAAATATATACTGATGTATATAATAATTCCCAATTGAACTGGCGTTCAAAAATTTTTATAACTGCATGGATATGCAATAAAATAATATACTGAGAGAATTAATGATTTTGAAGCTTCTTAATTTTTAGAACAGGTGTGTTCTAAATCTTACTTTCCATTGATATGGAACAAGAATAAAATAAAATATATACTGATGTATATAATAATTCAAAATTGAACTGGCGTTCAACAAGTTACAACTGCATGGATATGCAGAGCAAAAAAAACGTACACTGACGTATACAAAAAATAAAATCAAAATTCTCTCTTAATAACTGATATTAAACAGTATAATTTTATAAATTTCTCTCGTCTTACATTACAGGGAGTTTCAAGCAAAAACTCTTACCTGATTCATTTCCACGCGGGAATCCAGAAAACTCGAAATTTCTGGAACGTTCTTCCTGTGGGGTTTGCCACTAAGACTTGATCCTGCCGGCTGCGCCACTAAAAGTTTGATTCTGATCAATGGGCACGAAAACAAATTAAGAACATGGTATCTAAATTTTAAAAATTAAGGTTTATTTAAAAAAAACATTTAAGGAAAACAATTATTGTACAGTTAGCAACGTGCGGACATGACTTCACTCCGTCGTAACCAAAGGCCGAATGAATGCAACTTCACATTCCACATTCCAAGGGGGAGGGGAACTACCCATTCCCTTTAGCAGGTGTTAATGGACCTTTCCACTCCTACAATATTATTCTATAACTCTTTGCGACAACCTCCGATGATCTGTGGCATTTTTGACTGCAGTGCCTACTGTACCGTTCTTCAACTCAAATGCATCTTGAGGACATTTCCTCCAAGTACAACTATGCAAACTTTCATTGACATTTTGTGTTTTGCCAGAAACACAGCAAAGAGGAATTTCATTCAAGGTAAGGAGCTGGTACATTGGCATAATTTTAGCTACTACTTCTGACAGTTTTGTTTTTATACTTCTATGACTACCTGGTATTATACTATCTGTCTTAGCTCTATTATAAAAGCAACAGGATAGCTTTCCTTCTGAACATTTGCTGTTCATTGGCTTAGCATCAGTTGTACATGCAATGAAAAAAAAGAGTTGCTAAAATTCATGTTTTCATCTTACCAACTTCTGGAACATTGTTGACAATCACTTTCCTATAAGAGTTCTGTAATTTGGTAATAGATGCATCAGTCAAACTACTCTGTTTCTGCCCGCCCAAAGTAAACAAATGGAACAGCTTTACTATCGCCCACCCTAGAATTGAATAAAAAAAAAAGCAATACAGAAGCTTAATTCTGTAACCGTTGCAAGCTGTAGTTTTGATAGATGTAAACAAAGAGTCGTGTTCAAACAGGTGTTTGAATTGACTGGTTGGCAATTTTTCACTTAAAATGCATTAAAATCTTTGAGGTTTTAATATCAAGGTACAATTTGCGTGGTGCTAATTTTACTGTGATAGCTGTAATACATAAGTACCATTGTATTGTGTGCATGTTAATTTTCAGTAAGTTTTAAATGTATTATGGTATTCTATCAAAAAAATGTCATGCGCAAGACAAAATTGTACATGTTTTCTTTTTAACCCTAGGGAAGTGGAGACCAGTACAGCAAGCGTGAGGACACAGACTAGTTCTTTTGGCGATTGATTTGCTAGCTAAAAGACTTAAAAGCAACCCTTCCAAAAAAAGAATTTGTTCCTGAAAACATTTTATTTAACAGTATCTTTGAATTCAATATGTTCTGAACATTGTGTCATAATTCATTTGTGTTGTAAAAATAAAAACTTATTTTCATCAAAGAATCTTTATTGTTAATCAAAAACTTTCATATTAATTCACTCTAATACTTAATACACATTGGCATAAAAAGGTAAATTGTAAAAATTTTCTGTAAGTTTTAGTTATATTTTAGAACCATCTATATTATATTGGTAAATCATACTATAATTTTTCCATGTAATTCAATGAGAAAAGAAATATATGTATAACAAATAATTGACGTGAACTTCTAAAAATTATTATGTCTTTTCTAATACATTCCTAGAAGAGATTGTATAATACTTTTAGAAAAGATACATTAATATTCTGAAACATTATAATCAAAGAAAAATATACTTCTTTTTAAATGGTTTAGAATAAATCACAAATTATTCAATTTATATATAAATCAATAACTCAAAATAAAGGATAATTGTTGGGTACACAAGTAAAACTCTCAAGAAAAATTCTCTCTCAGTAAGTGGACTGTAGTTTTTATTACTTGTTGCTCAGCTCACTCGATTCGACTCCTTACTCGGTGGAGTCAGAGTTTACACAGATTCGTTAGACACTCTGAGCGCTAGAGGGCGCTCTACATTTACATACGTACACTGAACATGCCGCCCGGCCTTGCAATGTTTTTCAACATGCAAGATTTACATAGAACATAATCATAAAGATAACACAGAAATACAATACTTCAAAATACAAACAAACAGCATACAAATGAAGACAATGTATAAAGCAATTGATAAATCACACAGAATTTTAAAATTACTATTCTACACACAAACATTACTATCTGAAGGGTTATATATGCTACTTCACACACACACTGTTTCAATTGGTAGAATGCACAGTTTCGAAATGGGTCTCTTAAATATACCTCTAGTGGTTTTGACTTCCACTACTCTTACTTTAGAATCCTTTCCTGGATAAATATTGTTGATCCTACCTAATGACCATTGACATGAAGGTAAATTATCCTCTTTTATTATAACCATATCTCCAATTTTAGCATTCTTTTTCTCGAAATGCCACTTATTTCTCTGCTGCAAACTATTTAGATAGTCTACACTCCATCTTTTCCAAATTACTTGAGTTATTTTTGTAATTTTCTGCCAATTATCCAACCTATTTTCATTAAATCAGGCTCAACAATTGATGTAATTGATCTACCTATCAAAAAATGAGAAGGAGTCAATACATTTAAATCATCTAAGTCAGAAGATAATGGGACAAGAGGACGAGAATTTGACATCCGCTCTATTTGGATAATCACGGTCAGAAACTCTTCATATGTTAATCTAATGTTACCTACTACTCTCTTTAAATAGAACTTAAAAGATTTAACGCCTGCCTCCCAGAAACCTCCAAAATTTGGGGCTCTAGGGGGGAGGAATTTCCAATCTATTCCTTCAGAGGCCATATAACTTGCAAGTGCCTCATCAGGTTTACACACCAAATTAAACATTTTTTTAAGTTCTATATTTGCACCCACAAAATTTGTTGCATTATCAGAATACAACTTAGCACATTTACCTCTTCTAAATATAAAACGCTTAAGTGTAGCAATAAATGCATTAGAAGTTAAATCAGTCACAATATCTAAGTGCACAGCTTTAGAAACAAAACATATAAATATACAAACATAGATTTTGTTATATACACCTTTTCTCTGCCCTTTATACTTAATGTAAAAGGGGCCACAGAAGTCCACACCTGACACATTGAATGGATAATTTTTGATAACTCTATCCTTTGGCAAGTCAGCCATTATTTGATCAGTGCAAGTAGGATTGGCCTTACAACAAATTACACAATTATGAACAACTTTTCTACAAATATTACGGCCATTCAATATCCAAAAATTTTGCCTGATCTGATATAACAAGGATTGTGGACCACTATGTAAAAACTTTTTATGAAAATACTCAACTATTAAATAAGTCAATTTATGTTTCGAAGGCAAAAGAATTGGAAATTTCTGGTTATAATTAATATCACTATTTCTCAATCGACCTCCAACTCTCAAATCCCTTCACTATCAATAAATTGATTGAGTGTTTTTACTCGACTGTTGGAAGGTACCATGGCAGAATTTTGAATACCATTCATCTCTACTTTAAACTCTTCCTTTTGTACTAATTTCAATAAAAGCTGTTCGGCCTTTTTTAATTCTCCTAAATCTAGAGGCCCAATTCTCTTGCTTTCTTTGTTCTTACAATTATAAACAAATCTACAAATAAAACTTAAGACACGAATAATTTTAAAATAGTCATTACTAAGGCTAAGTAAATTATTTACAAAAGAGTTAGTAGCAGAATCAAGAAAAAGTTAGAAAAGTCACTACAGTTTTTAAGTTCACCTGGATCCTTGATCACTGCAACAGGAATCTGTCGTTGTGGGTACTGGTTGCTCATCAGAAATTTAGGACCATTCCACCACAACTCACAGGTTTTAAGTTTTAGAGAATCCATTCCTCTGGAAACGAAGTCGGCAGGATTGTCCTCTGTTGCCACATAACGCCATTGCTCACTGGAAGTCATCTCCTGGATTGTAGCAATCCTGTTAGCCACAAAGGTTTTTATTTGATATGACTCCTTCCTTATCCATGACAAAACTATCATGGAGTCACTCCAAAGAAAAGTATTAGTCACATTTAATTTTAAAGCTTGCTTGACACGATGCACTAATTTTGCTAACAGCACAGCGGCACATAGCTCAAGTCTGGGAATCGTTGTTTGCTTGGTAGGCGCAACTCGGGATTTACTGGCAATAAGATGCACAAGCATCTTTCCATCTGAGGTTATGGATTTACAGTAGACGACAGCTCCATATGCTGACTGGGACGCGTCGGAGAATCCATGCAGCTCGATCACTTCCGGTTGCTCTACCACAATGCATCGATTGATGTTGATGTCATTTACTACCTGAAGTGATTCGACAAATTGTCGCCATTCTCTATTGATTGTATCTGGAAGCAAATCCATCCAATCAATCTTTAACATCCATAATTTTTGAAGGAAGATTTTCGCCTTCGCCACCACAGGACCTAAAAGACCTAGAGGATCATATATCCTGGCAATGGTTGACAAAACATCCCGTTTGGTATTTAATTCGTGCAAGTCTATTTTTACTCTGAAAGAGAAGCAATCATGCTTGGGGTTCCAATAAACACCCAACAATTTTATCTCTGATGAATCTGAAAAATCATAATTCTCGGAAACCTCAATCAATTCCGTATTATTTCCGCACCACTTATGCAAAACCATACCTCCTTTAGCGAAGATATTGATCAGTTGATTTTTCAGTTCTTTTGCTTCTAATAAGGTCTCTGCACCGGGGTAAGTACATCATCAATGTACATGTCAGTCATCACAACTGAAGACCCTAATGGAAAATTCCCTGCTTCATCTAGGGCTAATTGTTTTAGCGTACGTGTCGCTAAAAATGGTGCACTCGTTGTTCCATAGGTCACAGTTGACAACTCAAACGTTTTTATTGGTTCGTCCATGTTCTCTCTCCACAGAATGCGCTGAAGTTTACGCTGATCTGGATTAATCCAAATCATTCGATACATTTTTTGCACATCCACAATGAATGCAAATATGTGCTTTCTAAAGCGAACCATTATTGAAAAAAGCTCATTTTGAGCAACTCCCCCATTGTATTGCAGAGAGTTTAAAGAATAACCGTTTGTAGTTGCACTCGACGCATTAAAAACTACTCTCAATTTACTTGTTTTTTTTATCAGAGCGATAAACACCAAGATGTGGTATGAAATACATTCCACACTCCTCTCTCTCATCTACCTCTTGCATATGGCCTAGCTCTTTATACTCTTTTAAAAAATCTATATAATTTTAAACAGTTAGGCTCACGCTTTAATCTATTCCATAAAGAATTTAATTTTTTAAGGGCAATATCTTTTGACTGGCCTAAACAATTTGGATCCTTTTTAAATGGCATAGATACTATATATCTTCCCGTACTATCTCTAGCATGATTTTTTTGAAAATGCTCCTCACAAATTATCATTTCCTTATTTTTTATTGTATCAGGTTCAACATTTTCGATTTCCCAAAAAATCTCCTCATTGTCTTTTCTAAATCGACATTATCTTTGATTAACCCACAGTGAGGTTTATTTTCACTAGAAACTCGAATACTCCCACTCGCAATATAGCCGAAGACTGTATTTTGAAAAATTAATTTTGTATTTAAAAGATTTGTTTGTCCTGGTAAAAGAATTTCATAAAAGATTTCTGCTCCTAACAATAAATCAATATTTCCCGGAATGTTGAAATTTTCATCTGCTAATTTCTCTCTACTGAAATTACCCAAACTAACGTTAAATGGTTGAGAAGGAATCATATCCGTAATTCGCGGCACTACAAAAAAGTCTGCATTAGTTTCATAACTATTTCCTCTATTTGCAATTGTTGCATTAACGCGCGATTTAATCGTTAACTCTGAGTTATTTAATCCTGAAACTAAAATGTTTATTTTCTCTCTTTTAAATTGAGTCTATTCATACACTGTTGCGAAATAAAATTGCTTGTTGAACCACCGTCCAACAGTGCTCTGACTTCCTGCATTTTCCCAAAGGAATCTCTAATGAAACAAATCGCGGTTGCAAGTAAAACGGATTTCGATTTTACGTAACTCGTTGCAGTAAACAGATCTCCTAAACCCTGAGAAGACACCTCTTTCGAAATCTCCCCTATGTAATTTATGGGTTTGAACACAGACGCCTTCGCTGAAAGTTGACTCATCGAGGATTCCTCTGTTTCCGGCTCTTTCTGCCCCCCAATGAAGAAGGTTGAATGACCCTTTCACTCGTAAAATTTGGGTCTCCAGAGAAACACAAGGAATAATGATGCTTTTTTTTTTGCAGCATTTACAAAGAACTTTAGATTTACAAAACTTGACTCTATGCAAATTTAAACAATTAAAACACAAGGAATTATTTTTAACAAGTTCTACCCATTTATTTACTGATAATTGCTTATATTGAGGACATTTATTTAAAAAATGACTATCAGATTGACACAAAACACATTTTTTTCCCTTGACATCTGAGAAAAATAGACATATTTTTAGAATTTTGATTTTTGCGACCATAATTAATATTCTCACTCAGTGGTTTTCCTCGCGATGAATAAAATAAATCAATTTCTTTTCCCAACGTTAAAGGATCAAACCATTTATCTGCTTGTCTGACACTAATATGCGATGCGGTTTCTTTATCTAAAGTACTAAATATTTTGTCTGAAACTATTAATTGTTTTAATACCTCGAAATTTGAAACATTTCTCAATTTTAAATAGTATTCCCAATTTGTTGTTAATCTACTAGCAAACTGGACATGGGATTCACAATTTTGCCGTGTTGCTTTCTTAAAATTCTCTAAACACGATTGAGGAGTTGGCTCAAATTCTTGGAGTATTATGGACTTTATTTTATCATAATTTTTAAGATCCTCATCGTTCAGATATATAATGATATTTGCAGCTTTTCTCATAATAAATTTAACAAAATCTCAGGCTTAAATTTATCAGTAACACTTTTGGCTGCAAATGCACGTTCTAATGATAAAAAAAAAGAAACTCCATCCCTCAGGTTTGTCGGGAATTTTCACTGTAAGTGTGCGGATACTTTTAATTAAAGAATCCACAGAAAAGGAATCATTATAATTAACTTCAGTATTATTGTCTTTATCATTTGCTCGTATTCTCGCTATCTCTAAATCGAGCTTAGACTTTTCTCTTATTTTTTCTAGCTCTAATTGTTGACTTTCGTCATACTTCCTTTCTTCGATAATTAAATTTGCTAACTCATGCACTGAATCAGGATCGTTTTTGTATCACAGTTTTTTATAAGATCCATCAAGTCTAAAACAGTTAATTTATCACTCACACACAACTCTAATTCAGAAGCGATTCGCCTCAAGTCTTTTTTTTTGCTCCTTTAAACATCGTTAAAGTTTAAAGTTCGATTTTTAACGAAAGTCAAAAACTACAGCACATACCTCGTATTTTCAATGCATAGGTCGCTCCGGTTGAGACGGACCAGAATGTTGGGTACACAAGTAAAACTCTCAAGAAAGGTTCTCTCTCAGTAAGTGGACTGTAGTTTTTATTACTTGTTGCTCAGCTCACTCGATTCGACTCCTTACTCGGTGGAGTCAGAGGTTACACAGATTCGTTAGACACTCTGAGCGCTAGAGGGCGCTCTACATTTACATACGTACACTGAACAATAATCAAATAAAATTTAATCATTAATATAATTCAATTCTTTAACTTATTGGTGAAAAGAGTATTTACTTTTCTTTTTTAAACTTTGGAGACAGTCATTTCTAAAAAAAAACATTTGTAAATGATAATTACAAAGTGTCAAACATGTTGATTGTTATCTTATTACAAAATTTCTTCAAATTGCTTCCATATCAACTCTAGTATTTTAAGTACAAAATTGCTTTAAAAAGCTTAAGATTTTAAAACAGATAAATCTATAATATCCACAAATCATAAACTCATATCCATAATTATCTTTACATGCATAAAACTGAGTTTTCAGAAATTAAACTATTTTATGAATTATGCAAAATACCAAATACAGAAGAAAAAATTAAAAAGCTATATCATGGAAAAATAATAATTGTTGAGTAGCCGATGTTGAATAATTAGCCACTGAGATTAAAATCAATCGATAAAAAGACATTTTCCTCAGAAGATAATTCTCTACATCAAAATTTTCATATAAAACTGGCTTCAAGAAATAAATTTTGTTACAAGTTAAACATGTACTTAAAGAAAATAAGTTAATAAAAAATAATCAAATTACAATTAATCATTTCTACAAAAAAATTACCTTTTGCAATATCATTCCCCTTAAGAATTTTTAATTTAAAAAGAAATGACATTAATTTTTCCAGAGTAGTATTGGAGATTGCAGCATGACCCCAGACTGGTGAGGCGTAAACGATCACTGGTCTAATAATGAGAGTATAGGTAAGCATCTTGTTTTTTATAGATAAATTTGAGTTCGAGAAATTAGGGGATGAGAAGACTACACAATACTTTTCGGAACTTGTCTTTATTTTGAGTAATGTAAGGTTTTTTTTATCTAAAATGACACCGAGGTATTTCGTGCTTTGAGACCAGGGTACTGGGTGAGTAAAAGAATAGTTATTTAAAAATCAATTTGAAGAAGGTAAAAATTAAAGACCAATAACAATAAAATTTCATAATTCTGTTCTATTGTCCAGATCAGGATTAACTATTTCCAGATTTGGTGACTAATTTCATATATCAGTTCAAGATTTGACGACTAAAATATTTCAGTTACAACCCATTCATCTTTTTTAAAAATTCGAGTGGCTAAATGCTTTGAAATTAGTCATTCACGAAAAATACCATTTTTATTTGTCTTATAATTTATTCATTGCACATGATTGTGTACGTATGAAAATATTTTCAATTTATCTTTTATTTTATTGAGAAAAAAAGATGAGAATTTGGGACATGTATCCTTAGGACTGATTAACACGATAGTGGAGTATTTTATTTTAATCACCATGGCAAGAACAGTTATATATTTAATTGAGATTTCAAAATTTATGTATAGAACCTGATAGTAAAATACAGGAAATTAGTGTTTTAAATTTAATACTCTTAAATATGACTAGGCAGCAAAATCGATAGGCAAACATTCCAGACACTTGGAAGAAGTTTTGTCAAAAGCCCCGTAAAGAGGCTGTGGCAAACTTCAAATAGGCCATGATTGCATGGCACATTGTCTTAATAAAATATAAGCATCCTTCCATCTAGTATATGCCAAATTTTAAGTTTAACATCATGAATGCAAAGCATTTTGCCCAGAACTAGATAGTCACAAAAACATGTGGGGATATAAGCAAACTACTTGAATGCCAGAATTTTCATGAATACATCATGTTCCTTTTTTTGTTTTGTTCCCATGTTAATTTGCCCTGGTTCTTTAAATCTTTGTTCTTTTTTTTTTAAAAAAAAATTTTTGTTGTGTGAAATTTGAGCTGTTTTATATATTTGGTTGATCCTTTCAATAAAGCCATATGTAACAACAGTGTTACAAATTTAAGCTTTAGCAAATCTTGGCCATCTTTTGATTTGGGAATTGGTCAATGATATAATACACAACTACCAATTTCTGATATAAACAAAGTAAAATAATTTGGTTAAGTTGAAAACTGAAATAAGTGCATCTTTCAGAGGTTTAAGTAATTTAATTTAACAAATTATAATCTGAAGAACAACTATTTAACATGCACAAACAATCCATGTAAAAAAGAACAGAAATTTCAAGCTCTGTGTAATTGACAGCCCTAACATACACAACATGTAATTAAATTATCTGAATTTTAAATCAAAATATTGATTGAAAAATAATTTATAACATTTAACAATAAAACCTTTCAATCTAAAGAATTTTTTTTTGTTTTATGGGAAAAATGATAAAGTATTTTTAAAATAATTTTGCAATTATGAGGGAAAGTTATGGAACTGCAAAAAATAAACGTGTTCTGTATTTAATGTGCACACACACACAAATATTCCCAGTTTCTACTGGAACATAACTGCCCATATTTTCAACAATTACCACTGAATTGGGGATCAAGAGTTCTACAAAATGCAAATTGTTAAATAATTCCATTTATTGCTTTCAGTTAGACTGAAATTAAGAAAGTTCTGATTGTCGTTATTATATGTTAAAATGGTGTAGGGCAAAAGAAAAAATTGTTTATTGAAACATTATTATTTATAAGAAAAATACAAGCTTTACACAATCCCCTACATCAATATATTAGTGGTAGTCCCATGTATATCTTAAGAATATTTTATTTACTTCATTGTATACCCCTTCCACACACAAATATATATATATATATATTTGCTTCTACGAAGGAATGAATGGCTTACAGGAGTTTTTTTTTTTTTTTTTTATGATATGTGCATTTCACAATTTACAAACCATGTATATATATTACGTGGATTAATATTATCAATGCACCTTGAGTTAATAGTCAAGGATCAACAGGTGTTTCTTTGGACATATTGGCAGGGCTATATACTTTTTTGCCTTTTCACAAAATGTTTGGCGGGGTATTAAACATCTATATATTGTTTGCCATTGGTCTCCACCTTTAATTCACTAGATGCTGCTGGAGAAGTGTATGTACTTCTCCAGCAGAGGTTTATTTGCCACAGTTTCACGTATCCAGGTATTTAACATACTAAAAATTTTATTTTATAGGAAACAAAACAAATATCCTTATACTTATTATGACATTTGAAAGCAACAAATATTTTTGCATTAAACGTTTCTGCAAAACTTTAAATAACATTTATTTTGAAATTAATACCTAAAAGTGTTATTTATACTTTACACCACACTCACTCCATAAAAGTTTATAGCACAATGTTTTTCTTTTTTTTGTTCTAATAGTAGAAAAACTTTAAATATATTATACAAATGTAATATATAATAAGCTGTTTTATAACTTATATGTAATCTGTATAAAGTAATTCCCTGTTCATTAATATACATTATAAAATGTTAAACTATCTATATGTATATGTTTAGTGGGCATTTTGTACATGAATAATATTCATGGGTATTTTTCAATTTACATATTAACTACATTATAGTTTAATTTTTGAATTCTCCTTAGATTGATCTTAGAATAAATTATTAACAAATGAAATTTTAACAAGTCAACATATCCCAAGATCCTAATTTAACTTTTGCTTAGTGCTAACAAGAAAAGTGTTTCATCAGTTATACACAGAAGTATCTAACAATTGTACTGAACAATTTATTAATCTTACACTTCAATTTCAAACAAGAATATTCTAGAATGCTACTTGAAACAATATATTCATATTTCAAAAAGAAATCTATATATAATGGCCATAATAATAATAATAATCTATATATAATGGCCATAATCTATATATAATGGCCTTTCTAATATATTGATATTTCAAAAAGAAATCTATATATAATGGCCATAATCTATATATAATGGCCTTTCTAATATATTGATATTTCAAAAAGAAATCTATATATAATGGCTCATATATCATATATTAGAAATATTATTAATTGTACCTATATATTAGAAATTACGACCATGTTATGAAACATGTTTTATCCCTTTTACGTTAATGTTACAATAAAAAAATGGATTTTCCTACAACTACAACAACACAAATTTGGGTACTTGCATACCATTGCAATAACGCCGATGTTCAAGATAATTTGCCAACCAACCCTGATTTCACATGTGTTGTAAGCGCTCAGTTTGCAACCATGTGCTTCGTTTCATATGTCTAATGTCCCCAATACAATGCGATAATACACAAGTACCAAAATTTGTACTCCACTGAAGAGTCAATTCTTACACATTAATCTTAAAAAATACTTAGCATGGCATTAGTCATTGCTTCTGTTTTAGCTCAGCTAATAGCCACCAGAACCCCCTTTTCTACTTTGGTGTTGACATTTTGACTGGTAGAATGAAACTTGCGTATTAAAAACATTTATTTACAATACTTGAAAAATATATTATATTTGCCGGACAAAGATAAAATTGAATTTTTTATTGGCTCAGGTTAATCATTTCACTTTTCTATATATATGTACATAATATACATTGGTATTTACTGGATATCCAGATAATGGGTTTGTGACAGCTTTTCCGAGCCGCTGATAACAGACTTTGGCAATATCCAAAAGGATACACTCACTACAAACATTGTATCAGAAGAGAACTTCATCTATTCTCTCTATTGGCCTCATGGTCCCTATAATCACTAAGTAACAATGCATATATAAACTTAACATACATAAATCTGGAAACAAATTTATGAGAAGTATGACCAGTGGTGCAACGTAGAATATTAGGGATTAGGGCCTTCCTGCAAAGTAAGGCTTGGGGCCACCCACCCCCGCAATATAGGGGTGTACATTATGCCAGAAAACTTTCATTCCAGTTTACATTTAAATATTTACTTCATAGTATCTAACCTAGGATTAATCCTGCTGCAAATAAGTTCATTTTATCTAAATGATAATATTTGTGACAATTAATGCAATATTTTAGGTTTAGCCTTCAAAACTTAGAAATTATTTTTCTCCATTGAGTGTTGACATTTGTTTTCGAGTAAATTAAAATTCATAGATCTTGAGAGTGTGAAGTAAACTATATTAAAACACTTTAATTAGCTTTTTCTGACATCCGTAAGGTTTTTTTTAAATATCTATATAAATATAAAGGAGAAAAGCGACTCACTCACTGACTGACTCACTGACTAATCACGATATCTCCGGAACTATTAAACCTACAGACTTGAAATTTGGTAGGTAGGTTCCCTTCATGGAGTTGATTGATTGATTGAATATTAAAGTCGCACTGTTCAGCTACACGAGGGCATTTGGCGACGGACCACGTAATTTTGAACCATGGTCAAGTGACCCTTCATGGAGTAAACGTCAGCAAAGAACGGATTTTGCAAAGTTCGAACCCCAAGGGGCATTATAGATAATTATTTCCTTTACTAAACTATTAGATGTACAGTCGTGAAACCTGGTACAAAGATTTCTTTTATAAAATAGAGATTCCCTACATAATGATTTTTACGAAAATTGACCTCCAAGGGGCGTTATACATAATTATTTCCATTTCTAACCTATTGGACGTACAGTCTTGAAATTCGGTAAGCGGATTCCTTTCATAGAGTACAGATCCCCTACAGAATGGGTTTTGTGAAAATCGACTCCCACGTGGCGTTGTAGAGAATTAAGTGGCGTTATAGGCAATTATAACTCCTTTTTTAAACTATCAGACGTAAAATCTTGAAATTGAGTAAGCAGATTCCATTCACTGAGTAGAGATCTGTCATAAGATGGGTTTTGTGAAAATTGTTTCCTAAGTGGCGTTGCGGGGGCTTAAGGGGCGTTATACATAATTATTTCCATTTTTAAACTATTAAACGTACAGTCTTAAAATTTGGTAAGCAAATTCCTTTCATGATGTAGAGATCCGCTACAAAATAGTTTTGGGGAAAATTGATCCCCAAGGGTCACTGAGGGGGAATAAGGGGCGTAATTGATAAATATTTCCGCTTTTCAACTAATAGAACCAGCTGCTTGAAAATTAGAAGGTATGTTCCGTTCATGGAAAAAAGTTCCTTTTACAAAGATTTTTGCGAAAACGGACCCCAAAGGAGTGAGGTTGCGAGGGATTAAGGCGTGTTATAGAAAAATTCCTGTTTTTGAATTTAACTCATTTACTTGAAATTTGTTGAGTACTTTTCTTTAGTTGAATAGAGTTCCACTAAGAATGGATTTTGCGGAAATCAACTCCAGGGGGAAGCGGGGAGAGTTATTGGGGCGTATTAATAGACAAAATTCCCTTTTTCGAACTGCTAAGACTATAATAATAAAATTTGGTTTGCATGCTTCTTTTGTTGAATTGGAATCCTCTAAGAATGCTGTCAACGAGGTATTGATGATAAAAATTCCGTTTTTGCTCTGTTAGATTTAGACTTGAAATTTAGCACGCATGTTTATTTTATGGAGTAGAGATCCACTGAAAGTTGCTTTGGTGGAAATCCACTTGATTATTAGGTTAAGTGAGCGAAAAAAGTCTGTCTCCTTCTATTTTAGATATAAATAGAAATTAGATATAATAATTTATATTCTTTTTATATCAAGGGGCGAGAGTGTAACAGCTGTAAATATATTTTTTCAATACAATCTAATTTTTAATGCTAGATATCAGTAATTAATATATATGTAAATAGTATACATATATACAACATCGTGAAATACCCAGTGAAGCGGGTGGGTAACGGCTAGTATATATATATATATATATATATATATATATATATATATATATAGAAATATTGAATTACAGGTGGACCTGTATATTATGAACTACTATTTTACGAATTTTTATCTGGAACTAGTTTATAAAGTATATATTATTGAGAAAGAGGAATTGCTGTACAGAATTTTCTACTTTAAGAACTTTTTTAGTATTTGGCGACTTTTTTAGATAAAAAAAAGTCCGACTATATATTAAAATTTTTAAAAGAAGTAATTATAAAATATTGAAAATTAAAATGGCTTTTTATTTTTAAATATATATGTAATCAAAATTTGTATAGAGTTAAAAATTTTGGAATTTGAACAAGGTTAAATAATTAAAAACCATTTATGTATAATTAAGAAATATTTTATAGTTTTTGAATTTGATTTAGTTTTTAGTTTACATATATGTAATATTGATAATTATCATTTCTTTTTTTCAAAAAGGATAAAAAAGAACATTTGATGATGACAATTATTCTCACTTTTTAGAAAGAAACTCATTTCAGGGAAAAACTAATATAATACAACTAAAAATTTACCCGTATTGTCTTATTATGTACTGTAATGTGTACAAGTTGTCTTTTTTGAAGAATTTCATTTTGTATGAGTTATTTGTCAATATAGGAAATATTCTCATACGTTGACAATTGAAATATTTTATTAATTTTTAAAAGTACAATAATATACTTCTACTCTATAAAAAGCTATTGCTAGTAAAATGTGTGTGTTCATATTTGAATACATTTTTTATTAATTAAAAAATTCACACAACATTTTCCAAAACAAATATTTTTTCCTCATCACCAGAAATGTTTGCTTGATACATGATTAAAAATGCTGCTAAACTTTGTAAGGAAACAGAAAACACAAAGCATTTAATAAAACAATTTATCCTCTAACCATTATTGCCCTAAAATTTTGTTAAAGAAAATGTACGATTACTTTTCCCATTCATTTTATCATACATAAAAGTAAATTTTTTTAAAAAAATGGACATATTATTCCAAATGGTTTTTCTCAACCTTACGATTATTGCGACTCTTTATTTTGAACCACATTATTCATTTCTAACAAAAATTAAATTTCTTTGATGTTGCAAAATCATTTATTTCCTTTAATTTAAATTTCATTGTATGCATTCATTGTATGTCCATGAGTTTTTGACTTTTTACAAATGCTTGCAAAAACGTTGCTCGGAATGCTTTTCAAGTAAACATTAAAGCCCATAGGGACAGGAAGAATCCTAATGTTAAAAATAACCTAAATCACCAGGGGACGCTGACATCGTGAGGGAAAGGGAAAATTTCCATCATTACCAAAAGGGAAAGTAATTTTTCATTATTTAACGATTATTAATGAACATCAACATTGTTTGAAAAACTAATTTCATATATTGATTTTTACAAAATATTAATGAATAATTTAAATAAAAAAAAAACCGCGTATTTTCTTAGAACTTATGCATGAATTCAGATTGATTTTTCTTCTGCAAATCGAAAGCAATGGACTCGATTCACCTGACGTCACAGTCACATGTCATCGGCAAGCGCAGATACAACAAATAGCCATGTGCTTCATTCGACTGAGTATTTAGCCGCCATTTTCGGAGAGATTTACACATCTTCTATCGAGCAGCAAAATGAGATACTGCAGCGCATTAAATTGTAATGGAAAAGGAAAGTCTGACTATAGGTCAAAAACCTTTTTTTCGTTTCCGCTAAAGGATCCATGTTTATTAAAAAAGTGGTTGCAAAACTTGGGCAGAAAAAACTTCAAACCGACTAAGTATTCCTCAGTATGTTCCAAACATTTTGAAGAAGCATGCTTTTTGTACCAGATTTTCACTAAAAGAAGGCAATTGAAACCGAATTCAGTGCCCACAAAATTCTGTTTTTTCGAGCCACCATCTAATCAAATTTTGCAGAGAAGGAATAAATCTTCAATGTCACAGAAATTAAAAGATGTTTCAAAAGACATTTCGACTGAAATGTGATTACTTTTTAATTATTTCATTTTCAATATTTTTTGTTTTTATCAAATACGCCGACGAAATTTCAAGTTTTAAAAAGAGTGATATATTTTCTGAGCATTTTTCGAATTCGAAGAATTTTAATTTTGCAAACGTAAAGAAACACACAGATTAGGGTACCACTTCTGTGATCTATTCTGGATGCTCTGCAACTGGTGAGTAAGTATGCAGTTGATCACCATTGTTTTCTTTGTTGTCATTTTAAGATTATTTTGAATAATAACTATGGAGAAGTTCTACTTTGTAAACATCAACATTGACCTGGAGCCCAACAATACTCCCGGTGTAATGTTCAGTATCTTTGCAAAAATACCTTGTACACTTTTTTGTTTCATTGAGAGCAAGGTTGACACAATTGCTTGCTTATCGCTGTTCTTGGCCACTAATAGAATGTTTAAAATGAGAACATCTATTATCATAACTGTATTGCTTTCTTTGATTTTTTTTTTGTTTATCAAATGAAAAGCAATGACAAGTATTTTGGAATTTTTTTTAAATAATTGTGTTTGTTAAATTTTATATTATTTAGAATATAATTAGATACACTGCATGTACTTATTTTTACATATAAAACTTCATTATAGATATAGTATTACATTTTTTTCCCTATTTAACTAAAGAAAAATAGCTATAAATATGTGAAAAGTACTTATTTTCATTTTGTTAATTTTTGGCTGGTTTAAGATTAATCAATGTGTTTAATTTCTGAATTGCATGCACATATTTCACCTTAATAACTTTTTTATAGTGAAAAATATTGATAAATACATAGAAAATGCATTTAAGTATCTTCTTTATTCTTACTTTACTGTTGAATTAGTTAGTGTATTTAATTGCTGAGAGAGAGAGAACTGTCTCATCCACATCAAATCCAAATTCTTTCTTGTACTTAAAAACTAATGTTTAAAAAAAATTTTCATTTCAATTTTGTTTAATTTTATGCGAATAAAGATTAATTATGCTAATTAAGATTAGCAATAATTTTTAATAGTTATTTAATCAGTATTCTAAATCTATAATATGTATTGTATTTTATAAATTATATCAGGTTTAGAAAAATAACAATATATGCATATTAATATCTTAATTTATATGATTTGTAGATAATGTCGAGTGATTATAAGGAATTGGAAACAATATCAAAGGCTAGATATGATGAAAATCAACATGCAATGGGAACAAACTTTCTGATCCATTTGTTCAGAGAGACAACAAAACATGTATATAATGAAAAGCTATTGTTTCCAATCACTTTTGGAGACATTTATATGCACTTTGTGGAAAAAAGAATGTACTTATACCAGGGGGAATAGACTAAAAAAATTAAATTCATTCCTGTATATTGTAATTTAAATATGTATATAATTTTGTACAGTCAAAATTCCCTCACGAGGGGCTGCTAAGAGAGGAAATCACTGCAAAGTAGCAAGTTTAGGTAGTGATTATGAGGAGAAGCACAGACTTAATAGTGTCAATGAGAACCTGCTCTCTTGTACTTTTAAAGAATATTAGTTGCATGTAATTAAATTCATTAGTTTTGTAATGCTGGCCTTAGTCATGGAATTCTGTCAATGACAGATTTTTTTATAAAAGATTTTTACAAACTGCTTAGAAAGTTTATATGTACACATAAATAGATTTCTAGACATAAAATGAAATAAAAACATTTTTAAATTTTATTTGGTCATCTTCACAAATAAGACAAAGATAAATACACTGTTAATTACAATAAATTAAGGTTATATAATATTAATTTACGACCATTTTGAACAATACAATGACATTATTTGCATATATTGGAATAATATATTTTTTATTTGTAAGTATTTGAAGTATAAAGTGATTATTTATCAAGTTTGTGAATATCCACTTAACAGTGGACCTTCCATTTTTGTGGTGAGTAGTCTTCTGCAATCTTGACCATTGGAAATTTAAAAAATTGCTTACTTGCCATTATTTTGAACTAATCAGTGTTTATTTACTATTTAAACTACATATTTTTTATTTGTAATTGTTTGAATTACATACTGTGTTCACTTGTAATTATTTGAATTACACACTGCTTATTTTCAGTGGTAGGATTACACAAAGGTAGGATTTAGAAGAGAGAGAGAGAGCTCAAGTATCTCCCATAGAACCAACTTTTTTTTAATTTTTAGCACAAATATCACACCTAGATGCTTTCCTCAACATTTTTTTTAGAAATATAACTTCTCCCATGAAAGTAGTGTGTGTACTCCACTGTTTATTTTCATTTATTTGAATTATACAATTCTTTGAATTGCACAAAGTTAATATGTGGTTACTTCAAGCAGTGCTTATTGTAACAATTTAAATAGCATAGTGTTGATCTGCATAAAGTTTTTATTTGCAATTATTTGAATAGCACATTAATTCTTACTTTGTAGCTAAGATGTAGTTTGCATTATGATATCACATTTCTATGTTGAAGTTCCTTGGTTTTGAAATATTCTAATTATATCAATGCTAATTATGTCAACCCATTGATATGTTTTTGGTAAAATTAAGGATTGGTATGTCTACACACACGCACACAATAGATTACTAGAAATTTTATTTGAAATTTTCATCGTAACAGTATTTCGAATTTTTAATTTGGTTACAATAGTTTTTCAAGAAAAATTTAAATTATTAGACACTTTTCCTTACAAAGAAAACTGTTTTGGAAACAATGCCAAAACTTTTTTTTGGTTTGAGAATAAAGGTTATAGAGTGATCATTGACAGTACAGAATTTCCAATTAAAAAACCCAACCGTCCTTTACAGCAACAAAGAACATTTAGTCATTACAAAAATTGTAATACTTTAAATGGTATAATAGGTATTATGTCTTCAGGGGCTATCTGCTTTGTATCACATTTACATTGTGGCAGAAGTTCAGACAAGGAACTTTTTCTTTAAAGTAAACCAATGAATGAACTAAATGATGTTTTTATGGCTGATAAAGGGTTCTTAATTGAAGAAGAGTTAGACAAAATTGGTTGTAAATTAAAAAGCCCTCTTTTTTTCAAAGATAAAATTCAATTTTATGATTCTGAAATTGTTAGTAACTGCAAATTGTCTGACAAGCGAGTTACTGTGGAAAGAGCTGTTTCAAGAATCAAACAATATAAATATTTTGATGGTGCTCTTCTATATGAAAGTTTACACAATGTTCACAGTTTATTTATTATAACATGTTTGTTGTGTTATTTTCATGACACTTTAACAAATGTAACACAAGAAAGCTCTTAATATAATGTTTCACTTTAACTATATACTTATTCTATGTATATATACAAACATTGAAACTAATTAATCGATAATTGAATTCCAAATATAGTAATAAATTCAGGCATTAAAATTTTCAGATTAAAATGTGTGTAAAATAAAATATAAATTTGTGTCCATATATAAAATGTAAAAGTCCTGTTCATCCTTACATGATCAAAATAAAAAAAGCCATTTTTGAATCTATAATTATCTTTCAAAAAAATAAAAATTGCAACATATTTGTGTGGTATTTATGAACACAACATTTGTGTTTTTCAGAGTTTGAATGTGGTATAAACCTATCATACAAATGTAAAAAATTTTTTACTATATGTAACAAATATGCACACATCTATTTGTTTTTGCACAATTTGAAAATTTATCACTATAGATTAGATTTATTTTTGCATAAATATAAAATTCTGAAAAAAGACTCACGTATACTGATATTATCCTGCTTATAAGTCCTGAATGAATTTGTTGCATTGAGTTAGTTACAAGTATTGACTCAAGAAGAGAACTTGGAGCAATTGTATATTTATCGAGAATTAGGATCATGAAACACAGTAATAATATAATTTTTTTAGGTTTACTTTTTAACTTTAAAAAGTACTAAAATATAGTACTACAATATATTTTCGTATAGTTTGGTACATCATGAAAATATTCAGTTTTATCAGCAATACTAGAATTCAAAAGTCTAATTGCATTATTAGCTGAGGGGGATTTTTAGATGCATCATTTTCAATAGTGTTCCATCTCTTTGAAATATTGTTTCTCAACAAGAAAAAATTAATGATAAAGCTTCTAAGTTATATAAACAATTTTTAAAACAGAAATTGGCCTTGAAATCAATCTTAAATAAATAACTATGAGAATTTAAAACATAATCGAGCAGAAATGCTTTTAGTAATGTTAACCGAAATAATTAATCATTTCACACTGCAAGAGTCAATTGTGCTGAAAAATATTTTTCATTCAATTTAAGAGTGGAAAATTGATTTAAAATGAAACTGAAACCAAAACCTAAGCTGTAGCCTTAAAATAGTATGATTTGTACCAATACAGTGTGAAGCCTTTAAAGATATGTTATAAAATAATAATATTTGGCGCTTTGATAGTGTTAGTAATTATCACCTATAAATGTTTGAAAATTATTTTTTATAAATCATTGTCTCCGTAGTTGGAAAAAAAGAAATAGAAATGAATCATACTAAGATATGGGATTATTTTTAGGAATTGTTTGAAACACAAACTATTACACTATAGGGAAACAACCCAAGTGTTATTTTCGAGAAAATTTTTGTTAGATAGCTAGTTTAAATTAGTAATTAAAATTTATTTAATATGCATTATTTATCAACATTTAATTTTAATATTACATGATTATAATACAAGTGAAGCATATGAAAATTTTATTTTTAACTAAGAAATTCATTGTAGTAATTTATAAAATGCTTTTATCGTATTCTGTTGAAATACTATCAGTGACATCGCTTCATTGTGTACTCATGAAGAGTATTTTTCTAAGATATATGACAAAAGAGGGGGTTTTTTGTGTCAGTTTCAAACTTTATTTGATTTAATATGTGGATATATAAAGTTTAAACATTGTTATTGTAAACTAATGTTTTTGAAACACAACTGTTCTATAAAAATTCCCACGACATAGTAAGATTTTTTGAAATATATGATGACTCTGTAATGAAATAACATTTGCTAGCTTTGATTGTCTGACTTTAATTAATAATTATCATTTATGAAGGTTTGAAATTTCTTTTAGAAATGACTGTCTTCAAAGATCAAAAAAGAAAATACTCTTAGTTCAAGAAAGGAATCATGTTAATACATAATTTTTACAAATAATGACTAAATTTTATTGGATTATTCTTTATTACAAATTATTTCTTATGAGTTATTGAATTACATATAAATTGTCTAATAGATGTAAACCACACAAATATTTCCATACACTTTTAAAAAATAAATCAATGAATAATATTAAAAGTTTTAATATCCTAACAATAATACTGAAATGGATTTTTAAGAACAGCAAAAAGGAAACTTTATATGAATATTAAAAAATAACAAATCAGGCTATTTTTTTCATTATTACAAGAAGTTTCCATGTAAAAAAATATAGTAAAATTTGCTAAGGAATAGGTTTGCTTACAAAGAACGAATGAATGTATTTCAGCCGATCTGCTCTGAAACAAGACATTTTAGAATGTAAAAATATTGCTCGGAGTTCCAGGATTTAATGCTATCAATCCAAAAGAGCAGGGCAGTCTTCAGGAGCGATGAAAATTTATTGTTTAGAATCCTTAGAAGTGCCAGTTACTGTACCTTTACAACTCTAGAAATACAAATAACTAATGTATTCCATTAGCAGTCACTCATCCTATTCAACAGCTTATTAACTAATCGTTGGCTGACTTTTCAGTAGTCAAAACTTTGTTTTGGCGAGCACCACGCCCTATTTAGTCTGCTGGAATTTTTCTCAAGAATTCGTTTACATCAGATACTGTGATATTAGTAGATTTCTTTTTAGAAGCATCAATATATGTTCGCCAGAAATGATGCCAACTTGGCTATGCTTCCATTGAATCGCCATTTTTATGGAACGAATGGAATTGCTTGCGATTTTAACATAAAATAAATACAACAGAAAGTAATATTAACGAATTACATATTCAGAACTAATTATTTACACCATTTTTAGCGTTCAATGCACAAAATTTGTAACAATATATATATATATATATATATATATATTATATATATATATATATATATATATATATATATATATATATATATATATTACCATGTAACAGCAACAAATAACTTGCAAAAAGAATAATATAGCTAGCTATACGAAGTAACAAAACAAAGTACGAAAGTGTTTTGCGTTAGGCGGGAAACAATTGAAAACAAATATCACTAGATCATAATGTCATATGAATTTAGTCCATTATAATATTTTACATTTTCAAATAAGTAATATAAAAAAAATTAAGACAATTCCTTATCAGGGTCAACAAAGAAAATTTTTACTTAAGTTACTTTTTACTAAATATAAATTAGTATACACATATGACGGATTCACAATATTAAGTGGCAAAAAAATTTTGTTCAATAGAGCGTTGCATAATTATTTAAATCACAATGTGATAAAAAATAATAAATAAAGTAATAATAAAAAAAGAATTTCTGAACCTAAAAGTATACAAAAACACGAAGCTAAAGTATAGAAGAATAAACTTAAATCTAATACTATAACTAAAACTATATACACTCTGTCGCAAAAAAATATATGCACCCAGAAGAAATTGAGCTACATTCACGAAATTTGGTATGCATGTAGTGTATATGAAAATAAACAAATGATTAAAAATTCAGAACAAAATATCATTTTATTAAGCGGTTACAGCTTGCAAAAGGTTAAAAATCAGTAAGTAGTAAAGCCACCTCTGGCAGCTATACAAGCCGAAATTCGGCGTGGCATCGATTCAATTAGATCACTTATGACCCCCTGTGGAAGATCCTGCCATAGTCTTTGCATCTGCGCAGTTAATTCTCCTGTATCTCGGGACGGCTGCAGTTGCCTTCCCAGCGCGTTCCAGACAAGCTCTATTGGCGAAAGATCAACGGTGACCTGGCAGGCCATGGTAGGACGTCATATCCTTGAAGACATTGTTGGGAGAGTCGCGCAGTATGTGGACGAGCATTATCCTGTTGATAAATGGCACCTGGGCGACTTGATAGCATGGGTAGCACAATCGGCGTTAAAATATCGTCCACGTATCTGCGAGCTGTCAAAGTGCCTTGAAGAACCACTAAAGATGATCGTGTGTCCCAAGAAATTGCTCCCCACACTGTCACACCTTGTGAAATTGCTGTATGCCGCTCGACAATAAATGCCGGATCGGATCGCTGGCCGGTGCGCCTCCAGACACGTGTGCGGTGGTCATCAGCACTGAGACTGAATCGGGATTCATCACTGAAGATGACACGTCTCCAGTCTGTCACACGCCAAGTTGCCCGAGGTCGGCAAAAATCCAGTCGACACTGCCTATAATGTGGGGTCAGTGGTAAGCGTCTTAGCGGACGTCGGCTCCTCAAGCCAACTTCGGTCAGTCGTCTCCTTATGGTTTCTCTTGATGGCACTGGATGTCTGGAAGGAGGTAAAGTGGCGTTGAATCGATGCTAGCGACGTTGTTGGTGCCGAAGTGGCCACTCTTCTGATTGCACGATCCTCGCGATCATTTGTGTTCCTGGGACGTCCTGACCCTCCGCGACGGTACACTCTACCTTCTGTGATCCACTGTTGCCAACACCGAGCAACTACCATATCGCTCCGACCGAGGTGGCGGCCGATACGTCTATTCGACCAACCTGCTTCTCTGAGGCCTATTATACGGCCCCTATCAAAGTCCGTCAGCTGCTCGTACTGCCGCCGGTTACGTCTTAGAGGCATCCTAAGTCTCAATATCGTCTATCAAAGTCATCAGATTCGTTTGGATAGCCGTATGGCGCTCGTACTCATGCTTTTGTCTCCCAGTTGCGCAACTAATATGCGCATAGCACACTTAGCCTTGTCTCATTGGCTTCGAAATTTTAATCATTTGCATATCTCTTACCAGACTACATTCTTGCCGAGTTTCGTGATTGTAGCTTGATTTCTTCTGGGTGCATATATTTTTTTGCGACAGAGTGTATATATATTTAGTCACGAAACAAAAAATAAAAAGACTAGAAAATATATTAAAAATATTTAACGTACTAAAAAGAATTTAAAGAATATAAAATAGCAAATTCGTAAGTTAGCGCACAACCAGAAGTGTAAAACGATCGGCTGTTATTGTTTACTTAAACGCACATGGAAAATCACGTGTCATCGGAATGATCGCAGCGCCCTTTAGTGATGAATCGAGTCCATTTAATATGGTAATGGTTATACATTTACGTGGAACCTTAGAGAAAAACTATTATCCACTCATCAGAATAAATATAACAGAGAACAATTTGTTGAAGTACATAAAAAATAGAAAGCAGTCCATATATTAAATGCAGCGCAACAACGCTGGTGGAGGGGTGGGTGGGAAACCACTCTCCCAGTTGATTTAGTTTCTGTTTCGCTTTCATAGGAAAACGAAGAGAAAATGATGTCACATCTCCATGACAGCAAAGCCCGTCTTTCAACCGTCTGCCGCATCTCGATGGAACGAGGGGAGAAAAGGGTTTCTTTAATAACAAAGATTAAGAGAATAATATTTTTAAGTCCGTTACACGATACCTCTAAGATAACTGCGTGCGGTTACTGAAAGGAAGTTTTAAGTAACCTCTAGGAAGAAAGTAAGAACAGGTAGAGGAGTTTAAAATAAGATCATGAGGGGTGAAGTTGATGTATTTCAAAAGGAACTAATTGATTATGTGTCAAACATGTAGCATACTAAAATCAAGGAGATACAATCCATAGTAATAACAATTTTGTATTTCAGGTCAGTAGTGTGTCCGTTTTTTATTATTTGAATAGCAAATTTTCTTTGGTTAGCGGTAAGTAATTTGTTTTTCATTATTTAACGATTATTATTTTACATCAACATTGTTTAAAAAATTAATTTCGTATTGCTTTTTGCAGAATAATGAATATTTTTTTTTGTAAAATAAAAACCACGTTTTGTTTAGGGGTATGAATGAATTCAGATAGATTTTAGTTTCAAACATGCAGTAATTTTTAATCAAGGAAATTTAATACATTGTAATAATTCTTATTTTATCTTTTTTTCAGTATTAAAAGATAGTTGAAAGAATTCTTTGTGGGTATCGAGTACTTGTAAAATTTAGTAATGAATAGCTTTAAATGTGTGTTGAATGTGATAAGACCCTCTCTACAGTTGCGAACTTGTATCGACATGCGAAATTGATTCACAATAAGGTAAGTACAATTAAACAGGCAAGATGTATTGTTTGCAGTGCAGAACTCATTTCTAAAAAGGCCTTGGAGGATCACATTGATTTGCTACATATTACAATAGGAAAGGATACTCGTACATTTGACACTTTTCAAGATTTCAAGTTATGGAACTATATACTAGAGGAAAGACCATCCTTATAATCACGTGTAACAGATGAAGAAATGATTATTTGTGAAGATTGGAATGTTTTGGAAAAAGGAGCACATGTGGATAATTTGAGGGCCACCTACACGGACAGAAATTTCCAAGGAAGAATTCCAGAAAGAATGCATGCAATTAGTAAATAAAAGTATCCCCCAAACAATATGATAACATTTTAACTCTTAAGAAATAATGTTGATTCATCACATTTATTCCCTGAAGCTAATGAAGAAATTGTATCAAGAACTTTGAATATGGAGCCGCCAAATAAAAAGATAAAGACACAGAGATATGTTTCAACAAAAAAGAAGATTTCTCAGAAAACTTCAACTACATTGAAAAAACCTGCCCAAGAAGAATGTCAAAGTGTATCAACGAGTCTGGTTTTGACAGCAAAATCTGTATAAAAATGAATTTTTGGTTTTAACATTAATTTTAGATAAAATGACTGGAAATTAAAAGAGGTGTTATCCTAATAATAATTTTAGAATTTTCAGGTATCCATATGCAATATATGAAATTTTCTACTGTTGGTGTTTTTAGTTCATAGTGCAATATTTTAGTGCAATGCTGATTAACTAGAAGGTGTTTAATAATTCCTAATGATTTAAGTGTATGTGCAATACATGTATGTTCCTTTTTATTATGGGCAGTTTTAGGTCATTCTAATATAGAGTTCCTGATTCACAAGGAGGCTTTTAAAAAAATTTTAAGTCTATATATTTAAATTCTTGGCTAGTATGTAATGTGCAATATATATGTTCATTTTTACTGTAGGTTTTAGATCGACATGTTGTGAAAACTCCAGATTAACAATGTTTTTATAATAGTTAATTTAAATAAATAAGAAAAGAATTCATTTGAATTTTTGCAAATGGGTAACTGTAAAAAATAACCTGGTTATATGCATAAATTTAGTCTCAATAGTAATGTTGAAACAACTTAAAGTAAAGATTTCTTAACTGAATAAACTCTTATCTTATTTGCTATCACTTCCCCATTAAAATAGTTGTCATAATAAAGTTCAGTCATGTTTAATTCTAAATATTGCAAGTGATTTACAAACAAAAACTTTAATATATTTTTTCAGAAGTTGATTTTGTTCTCTATCCTAAAGATACCCATTTGTAGAGCTCTAACTGTATTCACTTCTCTGTGGCTGCTACCTTGACGTGGTAGAGTAAGTATCGTTTGAAATTTCAAATGGTATAACTGAAAGTAGTCTTAAACTAAATTATTCATAATAAAATTTCAGTTTATGAAAACTAATTTAAATACACATTCTGTATTTTAATGTATTGCTCTTTATTTCTAGAAAGAAAATATTCTTTTTAAAACTTAAATACACTTATAATTCCAATATTTTACATATGGTATTCTAAAAAAAAGAACCTAAAAAATAAAATTTCTGTAGTTATTCTAAGTTTTTTTTTTTTTTTTTGGTCTCAAACTACCTGATCAGTATTAAATAAGTCTGAGTTTAGCATCTTTCTGAATTGTAAATATGTCAAATTATATGAGGCCTACCACAAAATGCAAACATAGCTCTGTAATGACATTAGAAGTAGAGTAAGTTATTTTAAAAAATTTAGTTAATGTTGTGGTTTACATTTACTTCTAAATCCCATAAAAGCAAGAACTGGTTCAAAGAATGCATGTAAATAAAAATAACTTTAAATAAAACTACAGCTAACAAAAGCTCTTTCAAACTTAGTTCATACACAAAATGTTTCCATCAACCATTGATTGTTTAATTGGTTACTCTTTTTTAATATTATTTGACTTGTGTTGTGATATTAAAGGAAAAAAATTAATCTAACTATTAAAGAGAAGTCTAACATTTCAAATGTAAAAAAATTTTACTGTTGCATTATCATTTATAATATTTTTTGGTGACAATCCTTATAATTTCAATTTTTAAGAGTAATAAAAATAGAATCAAACTTAATCTTAATGCATTTTCTCTTTTCAGGAGAGAGAACATTAGTTAATCTTCTGTAATAATTTATTTATTAACCTTGAGCATTTATCTGTCTTTATAAAAGGGTCATTAATTCTCTCGTGTGTTTCTGATTAAAGCAGTAATGAGTACAGATTAAGACAGTCTTAATTGTATCTGTAATTTAATAAATTGTATCTTTTTATAGAACCATGAATTTTCATCAAACCCTAATTATGTTAAATGTGCAAACATTTGATCTTCAAAGTGAATTTCTGTTGTACCAAAATCTTGATTCTCTAGTTATAGTTAAATTTGGATAAAAAATTGTCTATACCTTCATGTGTTAAATTGATAATATTTTACTTTTTGTGTACATGTGTGTTGCTCTTTATTCTGGTTTCCACCATTTCATATTTACACCTTGGAAGTTCAGGAACCTGCCTTACATTTTCAACTATATCAGGGAATATTTAAATGAAAGCGATTGAAAAATACTGCATAAGGTTATGCATTTGACATATATATGAATATTAAAAAATAAGTAATACTACTCAAATGTATGTAAATATCTGGTTTAGAACTTTGAAATGAGAAATGTATACTATGTACAAAGATGAGTGTCACCTTTATAAAGGTATGTTTGAAAACTAGTGATAGAAGCTGAAAACTGTTATCTTGTACAACTTCTTATACAAATTGAAAAAGGTTAGTAATTATAACTGAATGTCATTTTTTTGTACATTAGATATTAATTTGAATGTAAAAGTATTTATTGTTATGTTACACTTTGGAAATTTCAAACCAAGCAAAAATATGGATTATATACATTCTTAACTTATTTTTTTCAGGGTACTCTTTTAATTTATTTTTATTTGTGTTTTATAAGAATTTTGTTTGGTTGAGATACTAGCTGATGTGTGTTTTTTATTAGGCTAAATGTATTTATTGTTTTAGTCTTTTAAAGAATATTTGTGTAAGGAACAGCTGCCTGCACCTGGCAACAGGTCGAACGAGAGACGATATAGAGAAAAGGATCTGGCAACGACGAAGGAGAAAAAGGTCGGAACGGGAGAGAAGAGAGAGGGTGGTGAAGAAAAGCCGGGGTCGTGAAAAGTAGACACGGCTGAACGATGTATCGTAATCCTGTAACATCGCAATATATTCTTGATTTTAAGAAATGTCCCATAGAAGGTATGGAATAAAGAGTGGGACCAAATCCTGTCTGCAATTATTTTCTTGTCACAATTCGAACACGGTCGGAAAAGAACTCACGAGTTTACACTGGTGTCAGAAGTGCGATGCAATGGAGCAGAAGTTAAATGATCGGTTCATTTCAAATTGATCGGTGTTCGTGCTACATAATTGTGAACAAGGTTCTAGTGGACATTCGGTTTGAAAGGAAATTTTTAACAAGAAAATAGAATCCTGCAGTGTATCTTCAAGTTGATGACCACGTGCATCCCGGGAATTGCCTTGCAGCAGTTTCAAGTGAAAAAAAACAAGACCTTCTTCATATGGAGTTTTACCATCACCTGCCGAGTTGGGCTATGAACGAACAGATGCCGTATTTTTCTTCAGTTTCTGATGAATGGAGTCGTGATCTGAAAAGTGTTCAAGTACAGAAACAGCGTGCATGTCGAGGTAAGTGGCTATTGTTCCCCTAAGTTAAAATATTGTGTGAATATTTAAAAGAGTAATGGGATGCAGTCATATTTAATTTGTTTTTTTAAAAATAAAATAGAAAAAGCAGATATATCTAAAAAAAGAAAATTTCATTGGTTTATTGCAATATTCTATGTTGTTGGATTATTGTGTAGATGAAATAAGAAAATTGTGTACTTATTTGACCTGGAAATGATATTGTATCATTTTAAATGTTGTAAAATATGGTATTTAGAGTTCTAGTGTTAAACTACAGTCGGTCGAAAAATAGTTGAGCACCGTGA